>LOEQ01009496.1:15005-43933 GCA_001685075.1 Bramus lutescens
TCTCTCTCTCTCTCTCTCTCTCTCTCTCTCTCTCCCTCCTTGTTTCTGTTTTTTCTCCCCTTTCCCCCCTTTCTCTTTCTCTTTCTCCCCACTTCTTCCTTCTGTTCATTTTACTTCCCCAGGCAGGTCATGGAAACCCCAAAGTGGGTCAGAGAAACTAAAAACGCACTCTAATCACCCCCTACTTTTCTAACTTAGACCTGGCTACAAAGACATTCTCTGATTATAAGAATCCTATTTCAGAAGTGCTCCTGTCCCTTGTCCCAGAGGGAAGAGCATTGCACAGAGAGACTGTGAATGTTAGTGTTAACTGTCAACCCGACACAAGAATTAATTGAGAGATTGACGAGATCAGTCTGGCCCATAGGTACGTCTGTGAGAGACTGTCTTAACTGTTAATTGACACAGCCAACTGTGGGTAGCACCATTCCCTAGGCATGGGGTCTTGGCTGTGTAAGAGTGGAGGCAACTGGCTGAGAATAAGCAACGAGGCAACATGAGTTTGTTTCTTTCTCCTCTTGACTGTGGATGTGGTGTGATCAGCTGTCTCTAGCTTCTGCCTTTGTGACATCCTTGCAACGATGGACTGTAGTCTGTTATTGTAAATTAAGCAAACCATCTCCTTCCCTACACTGCTTTTGGTCAGGATGTTTTTATCACAGCAACATAAAGAAAGCTAGAACAGAGGTTGAGAAAAATCTGAACAGACAAGTGTGCCAGGTTCCTCCACTTCGTCTGCTAGTAACTGTAGCTATTTAATAACATCCCCATAAAACCCCAAACTCAGGGAACTATGGGTAGCTGAACACTTAGAGGTTACGAAAAAGGGTTTCACATACAGAAGCGCTGTGTCCCTCCCTCATACCTCATCCCAAACATCTATTCACCTCTATCCCTTGTAACATCCTTTATCCTAAATTAGAGACATATTTATTAAAGCCTAAGCAAGGGCGATGATAGCCTTGGTTTGTAGGCAGCATGTTAAAAACACAGGTAGGGAAAATAACTTCTATAAATTAATAATAAAAATATAACTTAATTTTTATCAAAGGCAGAAGCTTCACAAAAGAGTGTCAACAAGTGATCAAGAAACACAGGAAAGAGTCTCAAACAATGTTCAGATTAAAATAATAGCATACCATAGTTGGACATCCGAATAAAGGCTGCAATTTGAAAGTTAGGACTTACAAATGTATACAAACTGAGATTTGGGTGAGTTTCTGAAACATCTCCTTTTCCAAAGTCTTGTAAAGAGTTTGGCAGTTCCCTTCAAGATTAAGTCTTATCACACACAGTAATCCTACTTCTAGGTGTTTCCTAAAGAAAACAAAGAAGGCAAGCACAGTTTAGACTACTTTTGTAGTCCTAGAGATGAGCATTTTGCTAAGACATTCTTAGAGGAACATATTTTCACCAAGGATCTAGAGCCATGTCTGTGTCAAAATCCGTATTCATCAGGGTTTCCCAGAAAAACAGTCAATTAGATTCCTCCCCTCACTTCCTCTCCCCCTCTGTCTGTCTGTCTGTCTGTCTGTCTGTCTGTCTGTCTGTCTGTCTGTCTGTCTGTCTTCTCTTTGTCTCAACCATGTTTGTCTCTCTTTCTTTTGAAGAGGAGGCTCATGAGATTATTATTATTAATCGTTGGATACTTGATGATGGTGAGAAGTCCCCACAACTATCAGGATTCTGGAAATCTTCAGTGTGGATTACTATGGAGTGAGGGTAGAAGGAAAACTATGTTTTTATTAGACAATTATATATTTAAGTGTTTTTTTTTAAAAAAATGGTTGAACTCATTTATTGCCACTGTGCTAACATGGTTGTGTACTAATTTATCATTTCTTTTGCTCAGAGTTACTTCTACTTATTTGTATTTTCCAAAATTATGAGTTAAATTTTCATGTTTCAGTGTGAGGCTAGCATTTTACAGTATTGTGTGCCTGGGGCTTGTTATCTCCTTTATAGTATTACCCCCTGGCATAGCTGGTGGTTATATTACTTATAGCTAAGATTATATGCCAAAGTATTTATTTTCATTGATTTATTAATTAGAGATAGGGTAAGTCTATGTTATTCAGGCTGGCTCTGAGTTCCTGAGCTCAGATGATCTTGCCCCAGACTCCTGAACAGCTGGAATTACAGGCATCTACCAACAGTGCCTCTTATATGGCTGGTCAGAATGCAGGTGTCTCACTTCCCCTCATGTGCTCTGGAAATAGCTGGGATTATGGTTCTGAAGTAGTTGTTCATTGTTGGGGAACTACTCTACTGATAAACCACTTGGTATGATCAGTGGACCCACGGGTTGTTTAATGATGACAGCTGGCTCACATTCTCCCTCCTCCCATTTATCCAGCTGCTTCCCCACACTCTAATTAATGTCTCCTTTACTCATTAGAACCTTGCGCTCTGTTTGGAATTGCCATTTCTTTCATAAGCCAGTGTTTCTCTAGACAGAAAAGCAGGGCCATGCCAGTTGGCTGATATTGGAAACATAGTTGTTTCATATTTTGTCCAGGTTTCCAGCTGAGTGTAAAGGAAGTCCATGTTTAATCCCAACCACTGCATCATAGGCACAAGTAGAAGCCCGTGCCTTTTAGACTATATCTCCCATAGTCTCTGGCATTTGAATTGGTCCCCAGTTGGTGGCTCTGTTTGGGGAGGTTTAGAAGGTGTGGGCTTACTGGAAGAGGTGTGCCACTGGAGGCGAGCTTTGAAAGTTTAAAGATTGCTGTCATTTTTAGTTCAGTCTCTCTGCTTTCTGCTTGTGGCTCAAAACAAAAGCTTTCAGCTTTAGCTCTAGCTGTAATATTTCCTTGCTGCAAGCTTCTCCACCATGACAGATTCTTGCCCCCGGAACCATAAGCTCAAATAAACCCTTTCTCCCATAAGTTACCTTGGTCGTGGTGTTTTATCACAGGGATAGAAAAGAAACTAATGTACTTAGGGATCATTTTTGCCTACCTTGCTCTCTTTGTTTGATGAAAACAAAAGCTCATCCCTGGCTTTAGTAACAAAAAAAGCATCTCTCTCTCTCTCTCTCTCTCTCTCTCTCTCTCACCAAACATTTCTCAGTTTCTGCTCTCAGTATATCTTCTCTGCTCTTTCCCCTCTAAGGAAGCCAAATTCACTTTTAATCTGTCTTCTAATTTTCATCAGAAGTTTTGCGGAGACTTTTGGATAATAGTTCTGAATGAGATGGAGAATTTTCTAGCCTAATAAAGTTGGAAATGACTTTTGGCCCAAGAAAGAAAAATTCAAATGGCAGGTTTGTGTGTGCATCCAAAAGTCACGGCTGTAGCTGGAGGTCTTTGGGCAGAAGTGGTATGAAATTAGGATAATGAGGTTCATGGTAGCCAGACCATAGATGGCCTTCCATGCCAGTCGTCTGACTGAATGATTGATGTGTCTATACAAGAAAGGCCATGCTGAAATTAGAAACATGTATTGGAAGAGCTTGAGAGCAGTTGGAAACTACATGCGATTTCATGAAGTTAGAATGAGTGAAAGGGACCTGTGGTGCTATAATAATCTCAGTAGAGATACATAGAACATTAGAGGTGAATTTGGGAGTTATAGTTGGTGGGTGCAGGCTGTTGGAGGAGAGTGAGATGATGCTGTGCAGGGGGATTCCCAGGAGTTTGTCTTGGATGACGGGTCAATGGTCACCACACAGTACAGCTGGAGAGTTTGGAGGAATCAGTGTAAAGAGAGAGGTAGGGAATCCAATACCAAATGCAGAATGTGTAAGCCAACTGTGGAGACAGATGAACATGAATTTTGAAAGACAGAGGGGTTATTATAATTCAAATAATACCAGCAAGCTTCCAACAGAGGACACTGTTTTCTCAAAGTAAGTTTGTGAAAACACATGGCTCTGGGCAGCATGTTAGAAGATTTATGTTCACTGTCAAACAAATAGCAGCTTCCTGGGCTGCCTGTAGGACCAAGAACATGTATTAATAAGGTCTGCAGTTGATTCGTATGCCTGTTAAAAACTAACACTTTTTTGAGATATGATTTTTCTCTGTAACAATCCTGACTGTCCTGGAACTTACTTTGTAGGCTCACAGATCCATCTACCTCTGCCTCCCAAGTGCTAGGATTGAAGATGTGTGCCACCACCATCCTTCTCATAATTTTTTTATATAATTAGATGAAGCAAAAACTTTCATATCAAAGTTGGACATGGCAACTCAAATGTAGGAAGAGTCTCAAGAAAAGGCAAGAGCCAGAGTCCTACTTGTTCTCATAGTCAGGGGACCCATAAAAATACTAAGCTAATTGCTATAACATATACACAGAGGAGCTGGTGCAGACCCCTGTAAGCCCTTTGCTTGGTGCTTCGATCTCTGTGAGCTCAGATGCGCCTTTCTTAGTTGATTCAGAGGGTCTTGTTCTCCTAGTGCCCTCCATCCCCTCTAACTCTTAAAATCTTTCTGCCTCCCTTTCATGGGATTCCCTGAGTTCTAAGGGGAGGGATTTGATGGAGACCTCCAATTTAGACTCCCTTTCCATATAATGTCTGGCTGGGGGAATACCACTGCATCTGTTCCCTTCTGCTGCAAGAGGAAGCCCCTCCAATGATGGCTGAATAAGGCACTGACTTACGAGTATAGAATATCATTAGGAATCATCTTATTGATTATGTTTGTTTATTTGTTTAGTTTTATATTACGTCTCTGGGATATCTAGTCTCCGGTTCTTGGTTCCCCAAGCAGTGTTGGATATGGGTTACTTCTTGTGGAGTGGGCTTTAAGTCAAATCAAACACTAGTTGGCTACTCCCACAAGTTCTGCATCACCATTGCCCTAGCAGATTTTATAGGTAGGATAGATTGTAGGCAAAGGTTCTGTGGCTGGGTTGGTGCCCATGTTTCCCTTTCAGTTGCCTCCAGAGTACATTTCTGCACCAAAGAGACTAGAACATAGGAGTTATTCTCCATATTCAATGAGTTGTGAGGGTGTTGTCCATGGTAATGGGACCTTCATTATTAGTTTGTGGATTTTCAATGAGACATGTTTGGCCAACAACTAAATTGAATGTAACCTAGTCCCACCACTGGGAGCCTTGCCTGGCTACAAGACATGGTCAGTTGAGACTGTGTGTCCCCCATTACTAGGAGTCCTCATTAGGAGCACCATAAATGATATTGTGATCCAAATCGTCTGTTCTGTGGGGGCTGTGGGCACTTACCATTACTCATTCAAGATTTACCTGAAGGCAACACACACACATACATACGTATACACACACACAACACACCACACACACACACACACACACACACACACCCACACACACCCCTTGTAAACAAGAACACATCAGGAAGCAGAGGGCACAAGATACAATTAAAGAGTTAAGAGTAAAAACATGGATGTCAAGTAAAAATGAGAATAAAGACCATAAAATGGAAAACAAAACAGCATGAGGAAAATTGTGAGGTTCCTTAAAATGCTCCAGTGAGAAAACAATTTGGGGACTCATTGGTACCAAGAACCATCTGGGAGGTTGGGAGCTACTGCGAATGGCTTATTCCTAGATCTTACGGGCTCATTGCCAGCTGCCGCAAAGGTTCCTTGGAGGGGAAACCAGCTGTTGGTAAAGGCTTTTGATGAAATGTGGAGAGCAGGGGATAACAGCACAGTCTGTAGTAAAATGAATATTGCCTACGTTATTTAAATAAAATCCCCTATAGGCCTTTTCACCATGTTGGTCTTAAAATGTAAAATTTTTGCAAGCTGTTATTGTTCTCAAACCAAGAAGGCTAGCAAGCTGGCTAAATGAGACATGGGCTCAGTGGAGCAATAAATGAATGGGGGAGACCCAGGTGCTTGGAGACCTGTCCAGAGAATTGAGAAAGAGTCGCCTAGGCACGGGGCTACCTACAGCTTTCATTCAGTTGGATGAAGGAGTCCACCCCCAGGGATGGCAGGAACCACAGTGAAGGTGATGAGTAGGTCTGTGCTTGCCTTTCAGCTTAGAGTTTTAAGAGAGGAAATTGGGTCAGCCTGGCTGAAGGCTAAATCTCCAGTATGGTTGCAATCACTTGGCAGAAGTGATTGTTAGGTGTCCAGTGATGTGGGTGGTCACACAGAGAGGCTAAGAAAAGCAAACTTCAGCTCTGCCTCCAAGAGCAACAGCATCACATTCAATCCAGTTCCATTCAGAGCAGCCTGGGAGGAACGCATTTTATAGTTGGAAGCCATGAAGATGTGGGGAAGGCCCATAGAAAGACTAATGCCAAACTCAAATAATTAACGAGATAAAAGCAAGAAGGGAGGATCTGGAGGTTTGCAAAGACTGAGGAGAGCACAGAGTTCTCGATTCATGTGCCTGGTGCTGACAGGGTATATGGCTTCTTTGTGGGAATGTTTAGGCCAGAAGATAAGAGTTCAATCATGATCTCAGAATTGCTGTAGTTGCCTGCTCTGGACATACACTATGATGGTCAACTGCTGAACATGGATCAGGGAAGGGCACAAAGGTTCCTATTCCTCCTTGCTAAACTATTGGTGACTGATGAATTCTGTTGGGGGGGCAGCCATTGTCTACAGTCGAGTACCCACTGATGGGTCCGCCAGTCTTCACTGGGAGGTTCGGTGTCAATGGTGACATAGATGGTCCTGTTCAAACTCATACAGGTGTGGATGTGAGAAAGAGCTGTAGGGAAAGATGGGAGTTGATGTGTGTGTGTGTGGGGGGGGTAATGGTGTGGAGCAAGGTGAGAGTAGCCAGAATGCAATCTATACATGTTTGAAATTATCAAAGAAATTAATAAAAAGTAATTTTTTTTTTTACAATGGAAGGGATGATCTGGTTCCAAGGCAGCTAATATCCACACTCCCCCAAGGATTGAAGATATTTTTGTTTGGAACAGTGCCTTAAAATACATTCTAATAAACTCATAGCTGAAGGATGATAAACAGAGAATATTTAATCTGCTAGAAAATGATATCTGTAATTTCATATCTGCCACCCTCAATCCTTGATGTGGTGTCATGGACCAGTAAGTAGGTGACTCATCAATGTTCACACAAATAAATACATATTTGAATGTAAGTTACCTCACATGTTCGTGCAGAGAAACACATTACAATTCGACAGATGTTACTTTTGTTAAAAAAAATCCATGGGAGGAAGTAAATGAAATTTAAAGTATATTGATATCTTTTTAAAGATGAAAACGACCCAGCTTAGGCAGGTAGGATGATCTGCATAATTATTCAGTAAAGAGAAGGGGAGTTTAAACAAAACCAAAAGTTGAACCATATACCTTTCTTTTTTATCACTTTGAATTTGAAGATACTCCTCAAAACAGACAGCCTTACATGGTTTCTGGTTCTGTAAGCAAAAGTGCTACACTAAGCATGTAGCATCGGAGACTCCCTCAGCTCCTGCCTTGCTGCACTCAGCCTCGGTCCGCGCTAATAGAGAGATGCAGGCTTGACAGACAGAATGACTGAAATTTTGACTCATAGCGTATTAGCTTAAGAGCGAGTTAGCGGCACAGAGTTTGGGTACAGTGTCTTTTGGAATTTTACAAATAGCTCTGCTGCTGGCTCATGATGGTTATATTAGCTCTAAGTTCCCTGCCTCCTTTTGGTCCATTGCTGTTGAGGCCAGTATGTCTAAGGTTGCTCCTCCCATCTCTCTGGGGATTGGGTCCCATTCTCCATTAGCTCTGACCATATCCTTGTATTGTCTTTTCTAATCATTCCTGTGAATCATTATTTTTATGTAGGCTTTGGAATTTCCTATAGGTTGTCAAGAGAAAGTGAATGCATTACATGCATAGGCTTAGGAGAACATGTGTGGGTAAGGGTGTTGAATGAGTATGGGGGCTTGATCAAGGAACTTTGCTGAAAACCGCAATACACCAGTGAGCCAAAAACTCAGTTTGAGTCAGAGCAAGTGGACAGAGGTCTTAATTCAACATAAGACATAGAGTCATTTTTTTTCTTGTTCCAAAAGTGGTCCTCTCTCTTCAGACTAATAGCTTGTAATGAGCAGAACCACCAGCAAATAGAGTAGTTAGGAAGTGGGACTTGGTTGAAATTCAAAAAGTTGGCGAGGAGACCATAGGGGAAGGGACTGAATTGAAATCAAAGAGTTGCCCCTTATTGTGGAAGAACATCTTTGGCGTGGTATGAGACTACGTAGCACAAATAAGCTGGAATGTTTTCTGACATGACTACCACTGCCTTTGGATGATGGGAGACCCAAGAAGGTTGACTAAGGTCCTGGGTATTACGTCTGTGATACTATATTGCTGCTGTTGGAGGAAGATGATCTCTGAAGAGGAATTGTGACATCCTGAAGATGACTGTAGATTGATATGACTTCATAGAAATCCTTAGATAAAATCATAGTTAAACGAATGTCCATTAGAGGTTGATAGAACAAGCAGACCACGTGGTACACCATTGGGAGATGAAAGTGCAGAAGCTGCTAGGGTCTGAGTGACTGAATAAGATGGAGGGTGAATATTTGATGTGTTAAATGGAAGGGTTGAATAGAGTCCAAATACTTGGGGGCAGATAATGAGGTTGTAACTGGTGTCAATGGAGAAAAAAATGTGTCTGTTGTCTCCAGCAAGAATGGTAATGAAGCTGACATTTTTCCTTTAATTTCTCTATCAAATGAGGGGGGGAAGATAAAAATGAAGCTTCTGTAAAGCAAAGGACACAGTCAACAAGACAAAATGGCAGCCTACAGAATGGGGAAATATCTTCACCAATCCCACACTGGACAGAGGACTGATTTCCAAAATATACAAAGAACTCAAGAAACTGGTCATCAAAAGAACAAATAATCCAATTAAAATGGGGTACAGACCTAAACTGAGAACCCTCAACAGATGAATCTCAAATGGCTGAAAGACACATAAGGAAATTCTTAACATCCTTAGCCATCAGAGAAATGCAAATCAAAACAACTCTGAGATTCTCTCTTACACTTGTCAGAATGGCCAAGATCAAAAACACTGATGACACTTTATACTGGAGTGAATGTTGAGTAAGGGGAACACTCCTCCATTGCTGGTGGGAGTGCAAACTTGTACAGCCACNCAAAGGACACAGTCAACAAGACAAAATGGCAGCCTACAGAATGGGGAAATATCTTCACCAATCCCACACTGGACAGAGGACTGATTTCCAAAATATACAAAGAACTCAAGAAACTGGTCATCAAAAGAACAAATAATCCAATTAAAATGGGGTACAGACCTAAACTGAGAACCCTCAACAGATGAATCTCAAATGGCTGAAAGACACATAAGGAAATTCTTAACATCCTTAGCCATCAGAGAAATGCAAATCAAAACAACTCTGAGATTCTCTCTTACACTTGTCAGAATGGCCAAGATCAAAAACACTGATGACACTTTATACTGGAGTGAATGTTGAGTAAGGGGAACACTCCTCCATTGCTGGTGGGAGTGCAAACTTGTACAGCCACTTTGGAAATCAGTAATGGCAATTTCTCAGAAAATCAGGAAGCAACCTTTCTCAAGAGCCAGCAATAGCATTTTTGTATATATACCCAAAGGATGCTCAATCATACCACAAGGACATGTGCCTAACTATGTTCATAGCAGCATTATTTGTAATAGCCAAAACCAAGAAACAACCTAGGTTCTCCTCAATTGAAGAATGGATAAAGAAAATGTGGTACATTTGCACAATGGCGTACTACACAGTGGGAAAAATGGTGACATCTTGAAATTTCCAGGAAAATGGATAGATCTAGAATGCATCATATTAATTGAAGTAATACAGACCCAGAAAGATAAATATAACATATACTCACTCATGAGTGGCTTTTAGACATAAAGCAAAGAAACACAAGCCTACAATTCACAACCCCAGAGAACCGAGACAACAAAGAGGACCCTAAGAGAGACATGGATCTAATCTACATGGAAAGAACAAAAGAAAAGATCTCCTGAGTAAATTGGGAGCTTGGGGATCATAGGAGAGGGTAGAAAAGGAGGGGGGAGGAAGGGAGGGGAACGAGAAAAATATATAGCTCACAAAAACAATAAAAAGGAAACAATAAGGCATTTAGAACTTTCTGGCAGCTTTATTCTACAAGAAGCAAAAAGAATAAACTCCTTGGGGAGTTCAGTGTTCCTCTTCAAGAATGGTTGGCCCATTTGACTCCAGAGAGTTGAAAGCATGGCCAGGAGGCTGGTGGCGAGCACACTTTCCCAGTTTTGAGAAAGGAATTTTGCAAATTGCACAATGAGAAATCAGGTTTGGGTCTAGGGAAAGCTTCTAAAATAGTATGTTAAACAGATGGCTGTGAACATGGAGAAGAGGAAGCACTGAGTCATTAGGAGAAGTCACGCCAGAATCAGACTAGTCCTTTTTCATTTCTTCATGCCCCTGTATCAGTGGAGCGGGGAACACTGGGGGAAATCTTTAGAACAGCCTGTTTTGATTTCAACAGAGATTTTCCAAATACAAATGATGCCTGGTAGACAGAGTGAGGCAATGCTAACTGAGTGTGAGGACAGTCAGGTGAAACTGTGGCTGGTTGAATACTTCCAAAGGAACTGTTAATCAACAGGCTGACACTGCTGGAGGAAATACTGAAGAGAGATGAGTAGCTTGGTCCTTGGCTCCTGTTAACATCTGACCAATTGCTTGGCTAAGGAAATTAGAAGGCCACATCATTTGCAGATACTAGCCGAGCAACAAAGTGAACGAATATGGCAGATGTAAGAATTGAGACTCAAAATTATTTTGACATCCAGGATTCTAGGCAGACACCATAAAGATAAAATTTAATGAGAGTAAATGTAAAACCCTATACTTAGAACCTCAGAGGAGCAGAATGCTAATGACCTGCCCAAATTTCTGAGCCCTTAGCCTCTTAAAAGCAGCTGCAGACTCCAGCTGTTTCATGGATGAGGCATGGGTCTCATATTTCCCCTGGCTTTAGGTAAAAAAAAAAAAAAAGAAAACAACTTCAACCAAAACTTCCAGCCATGCTTTTAGACTGGTGTTGAAGTCATGACCACAGTCCTTGCTCCTACCCAAAGTCTACAATAGCTGAGCACCTTTCCTCATCCTGGATCCCACGGCCCTGGTCTCTAGTCTGATACACTGTGTCTATGAGTATGATGCCCGACATTGTCTCTTTTTATATGCATGTTATTTGACAGCTGGATAGATAGAAATCCCTTTATACTAGCGCTGCTTTAATGGTTGGCCTTGAACCTGGGTTCTTTGGTGAGCTTTGTACTATATGGTTGAGAAGACAGGTACTATATTATAATGCACTTGAAGCTCTTTCTTTCCCTAGGCTGAACGTAAATGTACATTTAGCAGCAACTCCAAAAAGTGCTCAGCTAGGCTGAAGTTGAAACCTGGGTTATGATTTCCATAGAAATATGTGTGAAATATGAGGAAGAGACCTGGTGAATCTAAATCTATGGGAAGTCTAAGGGGTGCTGTACTTAGAAGCTGTCCACGGACCAGAGAGTAGGATGCTGGGACTGGAATGGGGACAGTCAGCATCACAGAAGGAAATGTGGTGGTCAGTTTTCAGATGGAGTTGATCCACAATGCTTAGCACTGCCATGTGGTCACACAGGATCAAAGGCCTAAAACATTCCAAGTGGACTTTTCAAAAGCCACATCACAAATGATGTGGGTCATTCAAGCCTCTGGGGAAATAGAGAAAAAATCCAGTTGCCATAGGCCAAGGGCAGAGGTTTGAGAAAAGAAAATGGTTGGATTGCCTACACATTTGAATTGAGGGAGAGTGATTAGAGGGGTCACTAGAAAATGCCGTAGGGCAGGTGAAAGCATGTGCTGCTCATATGTGTGGCAGGGAAATGACATTAAAGGGAGAATTAGAGGTTCATATAGAAAGCATGTTTGTCTGAAAGCACCTTGTATATATCATCAGCATCGCCTCTCTTCTCCCTCTTCCCTTACTTTCTCCCTGCCACCACATCTCCGCTCTTCTTTACTCTGGGGTCAGAACCCAAGGTTTATGTTGTTCTACATGTATAACATTATCACAGTTGTTATGTGTATGTTCAGTGAGATGTACGGCTGGATTGAGGTATAAACTTGTGTTGAGTGGAAGCTCCTCAAAATGAATATTAGTAATAGAATTCCAGTAACATAATCACTCTACTCTGTCAGAGACGCTTACAGAAACAGTTCAAGTGAAACATGTGCTGCCCAGGACGTACCCTGAGGTGGAGATGCTGTCCACAGAGACAGATGAGGGTTTTGCAAGGCATATTACATGTGGGAACTTCAGATGATGTTCAAGCTTCGTTTCTGTTGCTGTGATCAAATGCCCTGGCTAAAAGCAACTCAAGGAAGAAAGGGTTTATCTCAGCTCACAATTCTAGGTTACAGTCCATCATTGCAGGGAAGTCAAGACAGGGACTTCAAGAAGCCAGTCGCACCATATGCTCAGTCAAGAACAAAGAGAAACCAAAGCAGCCATGTTCTCATGTTTGCTTGCTTATGCTCAGCTCCTTTCCCCCAATCTTACACAGCTCAGGAACCCGTGCCTGTGGAGTGATGCTGCCCACAGTGAGGTTGGGTCTTTTCTCATCAAATAATGTATTAAGACAATCCCCTACAGGACAACCTAATATTGACAATCCTTCACTAGGCATCTTCTGAGAAAGTTTTAGGCTCTTTGAAGTTGACAGCTAAATCTAACTATTAGATTGGGACAGTTTTTTCTTCAAAACAGAATAGTAGACTGAAGGAGGAAATCAGACCAGACTTGTGCTATGGTCTCTGAGATCTCCTTGTAGGACCTATCTGAAACTAAATTGAGGTTGATTTTTAGAAGGAGTATCTATGCTTATTCTCTGAAATGTTACTTACTGCTTGAAATATGAGTCAAATGGTATAGCATCATAGAGAGGTGATGATCCCGCTGAGTCTCAACGCAGCTTTAAGATATTGCCTAAGAACACGGACAGATTCTTGGTAATATTGCTACTGGTGGTCTTGTCAATTGTTCATTATTGAGGTTGAAATAAAATAAAGTGGACCTATGTCTGGACCCCATGATCCTGCACCAGTGTTGGCTTTCTCACACCATAGGGAGCCTTGAGTCAGGTCAGTGGCTTTAGGAGAGGAAGGATGGAGGAATGGCCCTTGAATGGCAACCTGCAAACCCAGTTCTCTCTGTGAATCTCTTGGATAGTGTCCGAATTCTGAAGGAGCACTCCTCCTAAGAGCTCAAAAGAAGAATTAAGTCCTGCAAGACATTAGAGAACTATAACATCATAAACACAGTCTTTGAGAATTTAAACAATTTCAATGTTGCACTCATAAACACTGGCTGATAAACTTTCTCTCCCTTCCATTCCTCCTTCCTCCCTCCCTTCCCCCCTCCCTAGACCCATTGATGCTCCATTTCCCTTTAGAAAAGAGTAGGCCTTGTATGTACAGCCTTGATATGAAGGCTTGTGTCTAGTTTTATTGCATCATACTATGCTGTGTTCAGTTGGTATCTCTTCCTTCCTTTTTAGCTTTCACTCTCTCTTTTTAAAAATTCCCCTGCTTCCTTTGTAGCGCATCTCTTTGTTCCTTCTGTCTCTTGGAATTCTAAACTGCCCGTACAATGAGGAAAGGTAGTCTAGTGTTGGTGTGGCTAACAGGTGGGGAAGAAGGTACTCACATTTGCTAGTGATCCCACTCTTCCCTGCCCCTCCCTGGCCCAAAAGTTCTTTTGAGAAAGAAAAATTTTCTTAATATGGCTGTATGAAACCTATGCCTTTTTAACAGGCCATCTGGGTGTTATTTTGACTTTTTTTAAATTAAAAATCTGACTGGCCTGCTACCCAGTGATTAATTCCAACCCTGCTCCATTTATTCAGCACATTCTTACTGAGTTGTTGCTCTCTATATAAGGTGTTATTAATGATAATGATGACCACAGGGAAGGCAGAGTAGGCTCTATTCCCTCTGTATTAATCTGCTCCAATACATCTATCTGAAAGGAAGTCACATATGGTTTTCCTTGATGGGCTATGATATAAAGGGTAGGAGACCCCAAGAACTTTTATAGCTGTTGCCTTTGGACTTGATGTAAAACCCTCTGTGGGTCAATCCCTCCGTGTTTACTCAATAATGCAGTTAACCATGTGATCTCTATGTGTTAGGCGCCCAGAGACTCAGCCTAAAGGAGCACTTGGCTTAGTTTATTGGCACTCCGTTGTATCTTTTCCTGGACCCTGATGGTCCAGTGGACTTTGACCAATGAACTCTTGGTCAGATCCTGGAGGGAGGGGGCAGTTGGAATTGCTGAACAATTTGGAAGGTACACTCAGACTGTAATGTAAGTAATCTGCCCCCCTTCTCCTCAGTAGGGGAAGAAATCAGTTCTTCAACTCACTTCCCCAATTGGCGTTCATAGCTCTGCCGCCTTCACCTTCATCATTCTTGGGAGTAAATGCTGTAAAAATACCCTAAGTTCTGCAATTTTTGTGCTTGAAGGGCTTAACCACCTCTTTTTTTCCCTGCAATAAAGAAAGCTCTTATCTAATGGGCTACACTCCATGAATGAGTGCACAAGTGAGAAAAACCATTAAAATGAGGTACTTCTTCCTATGGCTCGATTATTATTTTCATGTCTTTTCTACGCTCAGATCGATCTGTTTGTTGGTTTTGTTTTGCTTCCTGTTGCCATCGCAAAACTTATCGAGAATCTTTTTGTTTGATCTTATTTTACTGTGATGCACTGCGATGATAATTAGATCTTTTCAAAGCATCATTTCCTTGAAATTGGTTTCATCCAAAGCACATTTGGGAAAAGAATCTGAGACCAGCACCAGGCATGTTGTGGTATGGGACTGAAAATGAAGATACCATCCCCATAACTCATTTTGTCCTTTCAAAGTTGACGTCACCGAGAGAGAAGCATTTCATGTCTGTCCAGAAACATGCCTGAGTGCTGCAGCAATCTCAAGACATGATGTACAAACTTTGGAGATAAAAGAAAAGACATGTGGTAAGCCGGATAGAAGCCAAATTAAATTTAGATAAAAGTAGAATGATCTAATACTCCATGCTAAGAAGGGACTTCTTATTAAACGATGTCTTGGATTTGACGGACCCAATCTTTTCCACTACCAACCTATAGATTTTGTGGTCATGTACGTAATTGTGCTGAGGCAAACACTAGTGAGAATTATCTGAGTTTTGCTACGTTGGGGAATGTTGGAAAGCCAATGAGTTGCTTTACTGTGCTGGTTTCTCTTTTTTGTTACTATAACAAAATACCTGACAAATGCTACCTAAGGAAGAAAGAGCTTATTATAACTTATGCTTTGAGGTTACAGTCAGCCACGGTAGGAAAGCCAGGGCAGAAGGAGCCTGAGTCAGCTGGACACATTGCATCTGCAGCCTGGAAGCAGGGAGAGATAATGCTGGAGAGATGAATGCTGGAGCCATCCCTGCCATTTATCCCTTTGTTTGCAACCCAGGATCCCGGTCCATGGAGCAATGCTGCACACATTTAAGGTGGGTCTTCTTCCTCATGTAGCCTAATCTAGGAAACCCCTCACAGATATTCCTTGACATTTGTCTAGGTGATTCTAGATCATGCCAAGTTGACAAGTGTTATGAACCGTCCCTCTAACTAATGTCACTAATGTCTGGCCTGTCATCTGGATCTAGGAAGCTGTTTCTGATTTTATCATAAGACAAAGTTCATCAAGTCTGTGTGACACGTGAATCACAATTACGTTCATGCTCTTCCCATGTGGTATTTCATCTGGATACTTCCTTTCTCTCTCGCTGGCATGCAGAGACCACGGCCAAGGTTTGTCACCAGCTGGCATTACATCTTATTTGTGCCTTATATTTACAAATGTAATAAATATACATGTATCTCTGTTTAAGTACAGGCTAAAAGTTAAATATGTAGGGCATAATTGTCAAAGTTGATTCTGCTCAACAATTTGTTAAGTTATTGTGTGTGTATGTGTGCAGGCAAGTGTGTGTGTTTATGTATGTGTGTATGACGTGTGGTTCTAAGCCCCATCCACTTCAATTGGATGGAACCTCTCCTCACCTTGGAGCTTTACAAATAGGCCCTCCAGAGTCACCAGTGCTGTGCTTGTAATCACACACACCACGTCTTGGCTCTTTTGTTTTTATGTAGATTCTGGAAGATTGACTTTAGGTTTTCATATTTATAACCCAAGCGCTTTATTAACTAAGTTTTCACCCTAGATTTCCACACATTTTAAAAATAGGTACTTTGGGATTGTTGTTCTATTTCTGGTAATTTCCATTGCCTTCTTTTTTCTTTAACATTTATGTAGGGCAAGTGAATTATAGTCCTATACTGACAGTTGCTCTCCCTGCCTTTGGGTTAGTCTCCTTCCAATTCTGTTTCCATCTACTGCAGAAGCATCTCTGGTTATCTCTGGGTAGTAGTAGACTGTCTATTTTCTACTCTTTATTAGGGTTGCACTATTTGCTTATATGCTTTCTTTTCTTTTTCTTAGCAGAGATCCTTAGACAATGTACTAGGCCTGATTTTTAACAATAACAACAAATATATGTTTTATAGCATCCTTAATAAAAAGCCATTGCAGAGTCATTGATGACATTAACATATGGTTATTATTATTTTTTTCTTAAAATAACAGAGGAAATTTCATCCAAATGAGAACTAATTCAAACACTTTTTTGCAGTTCAGAGTATGTAAAATAGGGGATAGAAATCTAAATATCTCATATGTGTTCATAAAGGGTATGTCTTAATATGTGCTGTATAAGACAGCATTCTAGGATCACTGAAAAAAAAACTCAAGTGCATTTAATTTGATTTCTATAATAGCTGAAGATTCTCCAGACCTGGCAGAAGGCAATAGGTTATCAGTGATTAATGACAAAAATTCACAGAATATCTCAGATGAGACAAATACTGTAGCACATATAATAAAAACCCAGAGACAGGAATTGGGGTTCAATCTGAAAACCTGAAAAGCAAAGCAGCCAAGCCACTAGTCACTAGGGAAGTCTTACCTCTGTCAAGGCTGGGTGACTACAGACTAAGCAGATTAAGCAGACTAAGCATTTCTCTCCTCAAATTTTATATTTCCTCTACTGCTGGGATTATAGATGCATGACTCCCTAGTACTGGGATTAAAGGCGTGAGGCACCACTATCTGGGTTTGTTTCTACATTAAACTTGTGTATCCCAGGATGGCCTTGAACTCACAGAGATGGCCTCTGTCTTACAAATCCTGGGATTGAAAAAGGTGTGTACCATCACTGCCTGACTTCTAGCGGCTTATTTTTGTCCTCCTGGTCTTTAGGCAAACTTTATTATTAAGACACAAATAAAATATCATGATATTTTCCCTTTTTTGTCTAAAATAAAAAAGAAGGCAATAACTAGTATAAGAAAATCTATATATAGCAAGTACAATAACTATAAATAATATATGCAGGCACTAAGTACATCAACAGTGTCTAGTCCATTTGCATTTGACAAATTTAGAGAAAATATTCCGTATCTATCCTATCTTGGTGAGTTCAAAGTCTTGTACCTAATTTACTTTCTATCATATCTTGCTTTATGCATCTGGTATTCATGAAAACAATATAACTATAATTAGCTAGTCTTCAACTCCCTCAGAGGCCCAAGAAGGAAATAATATCAACTGCATAAATAGGAAGTACAAGTAAGTGACTTCCAAAAATTTTGATAAATGACAGAAACAGCTGGCTCCTTGAACAGTCATCCAAAATTCCTCTGCAACATTGGGGCATCCATCTTCAGCCTACAGGCATAGCATATCTAACAGACTTTTCTGTGAAGCAGGATATTCTGAAGGACTGTCCCACCTTGTCTTGACAATGTTTGTCAGTCACTGCTTGTCCAATTAGAACAGCATACTGTCAGCCACCGAGGCAAGGGCATTTTCTTACCCAGTGACTTACTTTTGCCACAAATAAAGTAAACTCCATATGGAGTTTCTTCAATGCCCATTATCTTCTCTTAAGTATATTGGTGCTGCTAGAAGCAGACATGTCTCATTGTCATAAAAAATGAGCCTATGTTATTAAAACATTTTAAATGTCATATTCTGTAGATCTCTATGTATTTGAAGATGACATGTCTATCTAAAATATATCTTTATTTGACCTTGAAAACCTACTAAATGTGACTACAGTTTCAATTATACTAGGTGATTAACTACTATGCATTTCCTTATTATGCTAAACAGTTGGTAATAATAATTTTCAAGGACTATAAATTTACATTATATTTTAAATCCTTGACTAAGATTAGAAACTATGTACAGTATGTTTTAACAAAATTAATCTCAAAATACAAAATTTCTAAACAATATACGAAGGTCCAATCCAATGTAAAACATTTAAAACTTGTAGTTGCTTTCCAAAAGTAGACTCAATAATCTACTTTTTATCTTATCACACTTATATCCAATACTGTTCATTACAGTAAATGAATGCAGTAGGAGGGAGGATTTTCATTCTTTACTGGATATTCTCTAGCTATACTGTCATTTGAACTGCAAATGTAGAAAAATTTTGGCTAAGGGGCTTTAGGCTTTCTTTAGTCATGAGTGATAATTCAATTTTCTTTGTTTTTGTTTTTGGTGTGACCAGGTAATGAGCAGGTGAACTTCTGCTTAAATTGGCATCTCCTTGGTTATAGTCGATCACAATCAATTACCTCAGATGGTGGTAAGAGTTGAACTATGCTGTTTCTAGCATGCATATAATGAATTTGTAGTGTCTAGTACTTCAGAAAGTGACCTTATTTAGAAGTTGGGTTATGGAAAATATAATTATTGATGATTAGGTCACATTGGATACAGATTGCAGTAGAAACAGAGATATGTTTGTGTGCAAAAACCTTGTAAAAGACATAAGAGGCAGGCAGCCATCCTGGAGCCTAGAAATGCCCGGGATAGTCCTTGACTAATGGCCCCTAGAACCAGTGTATACTGTTATTTGCTGCTATTTTAACCTGCCTAGTTGGAAGTATTTTGTTAGGCCATCCACAGCGAGCAAGTGTGAAAGACAGCACACCTAATAGAAGGACTTGTACTGAGGAGGCAGATAACTTCTTAGAAAATACAACATGGATTCATTTTATATGTTTTCCATGTTACCTGACATGCACTGAATTGTATCCCCTGAAAATCATATTTCAGCAGTTTAAAGAGTTTCCAATATGTAATATTATGTCATCCCATCTATAATCAGAGATCATTCTACTCCTGTCTTTCTGATTTGAATATCCTTTTCTTGCCTAGCTGTTTCTGGAAGTCCTGATTGGCTAGTGCTCCCTTCCAGTGCTGTGTTGAACTGAGGGGGCAGATGGTAGACACGGAAGATGTATTGTACGTCTTAAAGAGAAAACTTTCACTATTGAGTGTGACGTTAGTTAGCAGTCAACTGGGATCAAACCAAGGACATTGCATGCCATAGGCAAGCACTCAGCCTCTGAGCTATACCCCCAGTCTATTGTGCTGAGGAATGTTCCTTCTCTGCCTAAGTTATTATAAATACTTTTCCACAAAAGATTGTTGAGTTCTTTCAAATATTTCTCCCTATCCATTGAGATAATGCAATTCCTGTGTCCTGCTATTTGGTACACCTTATCAATTTATTTGCTTGTGGCAGACTGCATTCTACAAATAAATTTCACTTGATTATGGTGTTGAATCATTTTAAAGTGCTGAGAATGTGGGTTGCTCAAATTTTGTTGAGGATTTTTTTGTATCTATATTCATGCAGCTTACTAGGCTTTAATCTTCTTTTTCTTATAATATGTTTGGTTGCTATTATGATAATGTTGGCCTCATAAAAATACTAGAAACGTTCTAGTTTCTACTTTAAAAAAAGTATTTAGGAAATATTGGTACAATTATCGTCTAGGTGTTTGATAGTCATTTGCTTATTGGATTTACTTTGTCAGAAGGGTTTGAATACTAGTTTAACATGGCTGTTTGTTGCTGACAGAAATGTAAATAATTGAAGCTATTATGGGAAAGAATATAGATATTCCTCAGAAAACCCTGTAAGTTATGGGCTGGAGAGATTGATTGCTCAGTGGTTAAACATGCATATTGCTCTTGTAGAGGACCCGAGTTCATTTCCAGTATCCACATCAGGTAGCTCACAACCCCTTGCAACACCAACACCAGGTATTTATTACTTGGTCTTAAACTATTACTTAATTAGTCATCCATTTATCTATTGCATATTATTATTATTTTTTAACTTATTAATTCCAAACTACTGACAAAAATTGTATTATTTTTTCATGAAAAACACTGCATAGTTAATATATAATGTAATAATTTTGATGACATTTTAGTGATTCAAGGCCCTCTTCTGGCTTCTGTGGGCATACACTCTTGTGCATGTATCTACACATATATAGATATAATTAAAAGTAGACAGATAAAACTCCTGAAAACTGAAACTACTGTCTGATGTATACATCTGTGGGTATATTCTGGCATATACCCATAGGTATTGAAATCAGATCACAAAGAAACATTCTTTACCATAGAGTAAATCATAGTAGTTGAGACTCAGAAGCAATATTAATATTCATGAGGAGATGAATGAATGTTTAAAAAGTTATACCTATAAAGGAATATTTTGCAGTCTTTCAAAATAAGGAAATCCCATCATTCGAGACAGCACGGCTTAATCTAGGCACTATTATGCTAAATGAAATGAAACAGGAAAAAACTAAGTGATACTACGAGTGATGAATGTCAAATAGTTAAATGTCACATTGAAGGATGTGTAGCTTTGTCCTCACAAGATTAAAAAGTCCAGGAGAGCTGCCACACAAAATTGCCGATACATAAAAATCATGCAGTACAAACTTAAACCTTTGTCAAGAGTAGATTTATGTTAACCATTCTTATCACAAAGCTAAAGATGATCATGTCAGATAAGAGAGTGAAAAGCAGTCTTTGGTGGAGATAGATAAGTCTATGATATAGATTTTGATGAAATATCATAAGATAAGATCTATATAGTCATCAAAATTATTACATTATATATTAATATGCAACATTTTCCTGTGAAAATATTAAAACTTTTGTTAGTAGTATGGCTTTAACAAGTCAAAAATAATGATAGGCAACAGAGTAAAGGATTCAGTAAGAACTTAAGACCTACTGATATATCTGCAGTGTTGATACTGGAAACTAAAAAATATATGTGATTTTAAGAAATTTAAATGCGGGAGTTTGGGGCAAACAGATGGACATTCGACCCTGTGGACAGACAGATGGACATTGGACCATGTTAGAAGGTGGGCACCTGCAAGCCCAGAATGGAGGCTTTGGAGAATCCAAACCTACTGAATGCTTTCCAGCAGAAAAATGTACCCTCTGTGATTTTTAACCATATGGACTGTAGTATTTTGTTATAGTAGCACTGTAAACCTAACAGTCTATCCATTCATATCAGCATTGTTTGATCTTCTCCATAGACCAGGATTGGTTGAGTTATGCCTACTTTGTGACAAATAGAGACTAGACCCAAAGTAAACTTTAAATTTCAGGATGGACACACACACACACACACACACACAAATTAAATATGTGTGCATGTGTGTATATATACTGAAATTAAATAAATATATATAAAATGTTTTGCAGCCTGATAGCAATTTTCCCTCCTTCCTGTCCTCCCAGTCACTCTCCTCAACCTCCTCCCGTCTCCCCCACCTTATCTACCCCTCCTCCATTTCTCTTCAGAAAAGGCCTTCCGTGGATATCAATCGTTTATGGTATATCAAGTTGCAGTGAGACTAGGCCCATCTTCTCCTCCTAAGGCTGGACAAGGCAGTTCAGTAGGAGGAAAGGGACAGAGTCAGAGACAGCCCCTGCTCCCACTTTTAGGAATCCCACAATAAAACCAAGCTTCACAGCTGTCACATATATGCAGAGGGCCTAGGTCAGTCCCATGCAGGGTCTCTGACTGTCTGTTTAGTGTTTGTGAGTCCCTCTGAGCCCATCTTAGTGGCTTTTGTGTGTGTGTGTGATTTTTTTTTTGGTGGTGTCCTTGACCCCTCTGGCTCCTATAATTCTTCCTCCTCCTCTTCCTCAGGATCCCCCAAGCTCTACCTAATGTTTGGCTGTGGGTCTCTCAAGTTGGATATTTTATTTCTTCTAAGAAATCAACACAAAACGTTGTCCAGTCATGGAAGCAATTAAGATGTTTATTTCCAATGTAATAAACTTTTCATTCCATTACCGATTTCCTCTCAAGGACAGCATTCCTCATTTGAAACAGCCATAGCTTGTCTTGGGTTGTGGGGAGTTAACTGTGGGGAGACATTGAATTGATCACTTTTCTATTGTATTGATTTTCTATCATGGTGGTCTGTAGTTGGGATTGCCTGGTCCATGGTGGATGACAACTACAGGCACACACAATCAAGTAAGGGACATTTGGTGTCATGTGAGCATGAATAGGACACGAGGGAGCCTTCAACATTCTAGGACCTCAGTGCATCCCAATCCTACTTCAGCCCTCTGTCTCTGCCAGAGTAAGGCAGCACTGGGTCACAGGTTCCATATACTCCAGGTAAACCTCAAAACTAATTAGTCTGCTGTTTTATCTTGGTTCATTATGTGTCTAAAGGAGGCAGTATTCTAAGGAAGGGTTTCAGAATCTGCCGTTAAAAATCACTCACCATGTCTAGCTGTCAATGCTGGTGGTACTTTTTGATACTACAGTGGCTCTGTTGTGTCCTCTGTGAGCCCTGTAGAGACCCCGAATTCTACCAGAATTCTGGATTGTATATATATAATTCAAACCATAGAAGACTAAACTGTTTCCCCAAGAGTATTTCATAAGACACTGGGACCCCTTACAGCAGAGATTTTTTTTTTATGCAAGTTGGCAAAACAGAGCAAGAATGTCTCTGTGTGTGCATGTGTACACACGTATGCTATTACAGGAAACAACAAGCTTAAACAACAACCACAACAAAAGCACCAAGGCAGAGACACAACAAGAATCACTAAAGAACTTAACGAAAGGGCAGAGAAACCGGCAGCTCCTGGCAGGTGAGGGAATTACTTGAGGAACGAACTGCAGAAGCAGTCTCTCTCCTCCAGCTCCACATCTCCAACATTCTCATGTGCACTAGGAAGGGGTCTGCTAGCCCCCTCCCTTGGGTCGCTGCCGATCTCGTGGCTAGGAGTTCAAGGTACTGCCAGTAGAGAAACCATTACACTCAGTTGAGCCTATTTCCCCAAAGAAACAAAGAATGTGATTTTTCAGAAGAGGGCAAGTGGTAGCCAAAAGGCAACAGATGGGGACTTCCAGTTTCTTTAGTATAGGAGAGTCATATTTGAGTAGTACAGTTTTGGTTTTGCCGGTTTTAGCCAGTGCACATTCCTTACAGGGCTCCCTTCCAACTGGCAGTCGGTATGCTAACACTTCCCTCTGGACAAGAACTGTCCCCTTTGCTTGGCCCTGTCAGCCAGGTACCAGCTGGTTGCTCTTTAAAGACCATCCTGGGTCCTCCCGGAGCTGGCCTTGAGTTTGTGTCACAGACGGCTGCTGAAGCACACGAAGATCTTTTGGCACACTGAAGCCTTGTTCGTGTAAATATTATTATTAATAGTCATTATCGGAAACAAGGAACATATTGATATTATAAAGAGAGAGCCAGCTTAGCTTGGGTGCCAAGGGAAGCAGCTGCATGAAGCGGGAATGGAATTTGGAGACTCTAGACGAGCTGGAGGAATGTTCTTCGCTGTTGAGTTTTCGTAGACTTTCCCAGCAGGTGAGATGGAGCTGTTGGGAGGTTTTATGTGGAGGGATATGTGGATTCCCTTGCTTTATAACAAGCTATCATTAAGTCCGAAAAGACTTCTGTGATGATGCATTTGATTTTCAGAATGATTGGGTCGAGAAGGGTTAAGATTAGCAAGGCTTTATCCATGGAAGACGAACTAGATGGAAGACCCGCCGTGCGTATGGGTGGAAGCATCACAGGGGTCAGAGGACCAAGCGGAATAAAATGGGAAGAAGCAGAATGCTGACAGTGCCTGTACTCTGGCTTCCCAGCTTCCTGGTCTACCACACCTTCCTCTCCATGGCATTCTGAACCTCTGGACTCAGGAGACCCAGTTGTCTTTCCTCCCTGGAGTAGTTTTGCTCAGACATTTTTCACAACAACGGGAAACTGACTAGCCCAATTCCAGAGGAAAATGTTGATTGCATGCTGCCTTCCCATTGAGTCTTCCATGAGACTGTGATGCTGGCAGAATATATATATATATAAGCTTTATAGGTCTGGGGGGGGAGAATTCACTTGAACTTCTCTCTTCTGGTACCCTAAATGTCTAGAGAATTAATAACCGAGTAGAAAAAGGCTCATCAGTGTTTTAGTTAGGCTTACTATTACTGTGATAAAATGCCACGGCCAACTTGGGTTGGGGGGAGGGTTTATTTGGCTTACATATTCTGAATGACAGTTTGTCATCAAAGGCAGTCAGAGCAGGAACTCAAACAGGGCAGCAACCTGGAGACAGGAGTGGATGCAGAGACCATGAAGAGCTCTCCTTACTGACTTGTTCCTTATTTCTTGTTCAGTTGGCTTTCCTAGAACACCCAGGACCACTGGTGGGACCACCCACATTGAACTGAGCCCTGCCATATCAATCGATCACTAATTAAGAAAATGCTCTCCAGGCTTGTCTCTAATCCAGTCTTATGGAGGTATTTTCTCAAATGAGGTTCCCTACTCTCAGATGATTACGGCTTTTGTCAAACTGACAGAAAACAAGACAGGACAGCAGATGCCAAGACTCTTCTAAGGTCACAGCCAAGGTATTTTTCCTCTGATGAAAATGCCAATCACAAAATCCCACCAAATTTAATATGATGTCTCATTGTTTAATGTTTTTCTGCATGGTGTCTAGAGGTGCCAACATGCAAAGAAAACACTGTTAGGTGTATAAAAAAATACAGAATACAGCCCCACCATTCATGAAGCTGGGAAGAAGGAGATGCTTCTGGGAGTTTAATGCTGTACTCGTATAAATCTGTGGCTCCATGAGATAGAATAGAAATGGATACAGAGCAAGTAGCAAGAATTAACAGAGTATCCTTATACAGACTGTGCCCTTCAGGAGCAAACTCCATGAGAGGAAATTCCCTTTCTCTGCTCCTGAGCTTGGCTGACATTCAACGACAGAGGTCATCTGCTCACATTTTGAAGTCCAAACAAGTTTGATCAGTAATTCTTTCTAAGTCCCAAATCATGCAGAACATATTATTTTCTTGGGAGAAACATATCAATCCCTATTTAATACAGTGAGTCTAATTTTCATCAGCTAAAAGTTTGAGTGGATAAAAGCCCTTTACCTGACCTTTCTACTGCCAAGAACAATGGCCAGCAATGCATATACAAAATATAAATGCCAAGGTAATTTCTATGGGGCCACAGTCTTTAAAGTAGCAGGACACATTTCCCCCCTACACAGAAGGGTTAGGGCTCAGACAAAGGGAGTGGATTTTGTCTAGTGTGAAGGTAGGACATGGTAGTGAGGAGAGAGATGAAGGACAGAACCTGAAATGTTCTGGATAAAGCCCAGAAATGCTTACTGGAGAATTATTTATTACATTTTCCTTCTAAATGTCTCTTCCCGTTTCTTTGCAAAATTTTTCTTTGTAGGATCTAAATGACTTTGTGACTTTGTGGCTAGATCTCTTTGAAACTTGGAGCAATAAGCCACTGGTCCCATAGTAGCATGAGAAAAAGTAAGGAAGTCAAAATAACTCGGAGTAGATGTGTCGTGTCTGGCTATGCCATTTTAGACAGATGTCACCCTATGTCTACCCCCATGTAGGTCAATTCATATGTATTATTTCACTTAATCCTTACAAGGGTCCAGTAAGGCAGGGACTGGTATTCTTTCTGTTGAATATGTGTCATGATCTCCTTCCTTGGAGAAGAGGCTGAGGGCATCTTTTAGGTTACTGTTTATTTGATCACTTTGACCTATATTTTCTTTAAATTTAAAACTTATTCCTTGACAGTATATGTATAAAATGTATTTTGATCATTTCACCCTTGCATTATTCTCTTTTATTCTATCCTCCTTGTTGAACTCTTCCTCTATCCAACAATGCCCCCCCTTGCTTTAACAATGTCTTTCTTTGTGTGTGACCCATGAGCCTAATTAGGGTTGCCTATGTGAGCATACGTGGTTGACTATTTCCTCGAGCATGGGCAACTCAACAGTGGTTATACCACTGGAGAAAATAATTCTCACTCTCCAGTAGCCATTAATGCCTTTGGCTCCTCAGGGAGGAGTGGGGCCTCAAAAACTTCTCCCTATTCGTGATGGAATCATGACGGGTCCCATCTCAAGCAGGTCTTCTATAAACAACCACAACCTCCACTGCTGTGCATTTGTCTCACATCCATAGGGCACTTACTTAGATTGCTTCAGACCACGGATGTGTCATACAGAAAGCACCTGTGGGTATTTGTTTAATTGAACTGAAGCGGGGAAGGAATGTGATTGACGTTATAAGTCTAAGCTAGATTGTAGAGCTTTGGTTGAAAACTCAAGTTGGGATCTCATTTTTCATCATTGAGGTGGCTGACATCTCATATGATGTCTTGCAGGAATATGTGCTTGTCACATTATTTTCGAAGAGCTGGCTATGATATCAAGGTTCAGGCTAGCATGAGAACCCAAAAGCTAAAGTTGCTCTTGGAACCGTTCTTCATTGAAGAAGCTGCTTGCAGCCGGGCTTATTGAACTCTGAGGCACATAGCTGTTTTTAACATTTAAGCGTACAAACACAATTTGTTATGATTTTTTGCATTTGAGGCGGGCCTTGCATAGTTCTCTAAGCCTTTCTCCACTGTGAGACTTAATGCTAGTCTCTGTTTATTTATCTTATCTAAGTTGGCAGGGATAGCGCCTCGAAATCATCAGCTAAAGAGAGATGTGATGACCAACTCTCAAAACCCTCCCTTACTTTCAGAATTAATAAGAGTTCAGAACTGTCTTCAGTTTTTCTGAAAACTTAAGAGAATCCACACATTTTCCCGTGATAAGATCATCAGAGCAAACCAAAGCAGTTTATTTGCTTTTGGCAAGTACTTTATTAGCTTAATGTGTTAATTATGTTCATCTCATATTGATCGACAGTTCCAAAGAACAGTTATACATGTCTCAGTGAAAGGAAATAAAAATAACTGAATTAGTATTATTTTAAAAAATGTGTCCCAGGCTTTTATATTTAAGAACAAAATGATGAGTGATGGGCTCAAGATCAACAGAATCACTGAACTTNTTTTGGGCTTCCGATCCCTCCTCAGTAAATGAACTTAACTTAACCCCGAAGTCACGGTAGCTCCAGGTTGTCTTCTTCTACCGCCTTTCCTTTGCCTCAGCTCACATCATCCCCAGGCAGGGCTAGCGCCTCGGTTTGAATGCATGGGAGAGCTCTTTCTTCTCCTTGGGAATAGTCAAAGCTTGATCGTTTGCCCTTCTGGCACCGGTTACAGAAATATACTCAGACCACATCCTTCTCCAAGCTGCTTAGCGATGATGCTGATCTGCGCAGCCGCGGGTTGGGCTTCGGCACTGCGGAAACATGCTCTCCAGGTTTCCACTCACACAGTTCTCAGTGCTCCCGTGTTTTCTCTTGCTGACCTGCACAGGATCTCTGCTTTGCATGCCCCCTAAAGGTTCTCCTTGTTGTCGGCTTCCTCCACCCATCTCTCCAGCTAGGGCTGCAGTTTGCACATGCTCTTGAAGCCCAGATGCAGGGCCTCAAAGCGGCAGATGGTTGTCTGTCTGTATACCTTTCCAAAAAGAATGCCCAGGGTGAGTCCCATACCATCCTGGGTGTACCCCAACGTGTCTTCTTCTGCTTCAGCAGCTTGGTGATCTGGTCTAGTTCCTTCTGCAGGGCTTTCATGTCCTGGACCTCCTTGGGAGTTGGTTCCACCTTCTCCAACTTCATGGCACAGAGGCAGACAGCACAGGGCACAGGTAAGATCCCCTCTGAGTTGCTCTCCACTCCCGCTCCCGCCTGGCCCTCAGGTTGTAAAGTCTCTAGGCCACCTTGGGGCACTAGGCCCAGTCCAACATGTGGTCCACAGTATGCCATCCCTTTAAAGAACTCATATGGTGGGGGATAAGGGGCGATCCACAACACCCCCGAGCCTGGTCCAAGCCCTGGCCCAATTCCAGGCCCACCTGAAGGCCTTTGGAAGCTTAGCCAGACCCAAAGGTCCACCCAGCCAGGCTCCAGCCCTCTTGAGCCATCACCCCCAGAAGGCAAAATCTGAAGCCAGATGTCCAGCTATCTGGAAGGTAGGTACCCTAAGCCGGGATCCTGACAGAAGCCTGAATTGTTATTGTGTTGGTAGTTCTTTGAGTAGTAAATATATTTTCAATCAAATACTCTTTGGGGGAGTGTGCACCTGCCTGGCCGGAGGGGAGTGCACGGCACCTCCAGCTCCTGCCACAGGGGCTGCTTGGCTCCATAAAACCCTCCCCTTCCCCTCCAAGTTCGCCCTTTTGTCTGTGAGGACTTTCTACCTCCAAGAGTCCTGTCCCTGAGCTGAGGACAACTGTTCAGACGGACCGGTCCTTGGCCCTGGGAACAGTGCCTACTCTTGCACTAAGGCTATCCACCCAGAGGGGAACAGTTCCTGCTCCTGCACTGAGGAGATCCACCCAGAGTCAGTCACAGCATAGGTTGGACCAAGACGCCAAGACTCTCCTGGCTGAATTTGAAGGAAGATGTAGTGATGAGGGGAGCAGGCCCTGCTTTTCGTCCTGCCCGGCTCCCACACGGCTAGCTTATACCTCAAAAATAACAACACACCAATTGTATTCATTTAAACACTGCCTGGCCCATTTTATC
>LOEQ01009497.1:6035-26387 GCA_001685075.1 Bramus lutescens
CCAGGAGGATAACTATATGTTTTTCATTGGGTTCACCTTCTTATTTAGCTTCTCCAAGATCACGAATTATAGGCTCAATTTTTTATTTTTCTTTTTAAGAAATATTTATTTATTATATATACAATATTCTGTCTGCGAATATGTCTGCAGGCCAGAAGAGGGCACCAGACCTCATTACAGATGGTTGTGAGCCACCTTATGGTTGCCGGGTATTGAACCAAGGATCTTTGGAAGAGCAGGCAATGCTCTTCACCACTGAGCCACCTCTACAGCCCCTCAAATAATCTTTTAAATCTTCTTACAGCTACTCCATATCAGACCAGACCTGTCAGGAACTTGCTAGAGTAGACTGGATTGCTTTGAATACTTTTCTGGTTCCTATTCAAGGTTATGCTTCCCACCCCCCATGGGTCTCCAGCAGTCATCATCAGGAATTCAAGCTTCCACTGCACTTCTGGGGTAGCAGCATGTCTGGTGAGTCATCCAAGTCTCTTGAAGTCCAGGACTTCACAAGATCCCTTTTGATCTGGTAAACTCCAAGGGCTATACCCTGAGCCTCCAACTGCCAGGGCTCTTCTGGACTCTCAACAACTTCTGCTGTTGGGTTTCCTCCCCAGCCTCTACTACTCAGTACAGGATGACCCTCAGCTTGAATCCCACCTCCATGCTGCTTCTGCCTGCTGCCTTCATTCTGTATTTACATTTTGTTTTCTATATAATTGTTTGTTGAACATGTTTCTCAAGATCGAACATTTTAAAGATGAAGAACAAATCAGTGTCTCCCCAGTGTGGCCAAAATACTTTCAAGAATCAACTTTAACTGGGTGGTGGTAGTGTCCGCCTTTAATCCCAGCACTCAGGGGACAGAGGCAGGCAGTTGTCTGTGAGTTTGAGCCCAGCCTGGTCTACAAGAACTGGTTCCAGGACAGTTTCCAAAGCAACACAGAGAAACCCTGTTTTGAAACCAACAAATGAACAAACAAAAAGGCAATGAAAAACAGAACAAAACAAAATAGAATCAATTTGTAGCAGGGGAGGAGTGGAGGCATCGTGGCCATATTCTAGCTGTGAGTGGAAGGACAGTGAGTCAGTTGGTCACATTGCCTCCACTTTGGAAGCAGGGAGAGGAATACTCCTATTCAACTCCTCTTTCTTTTGGTCTCTTCCTTTGATTGTCCAGACCCCAGTACACTGCATAGTACTTTCCACATCAAGGGTGTGGCTTCCTCCTTCATTAACTCTGGAAACTCTTCCAGAGGTGCTTCTGCTAGGTGATCCCAAAAACAATCAATCTGACAATGAGGACTATCTATCACAATGGTGTTTCATTTTCTGATATCTGTTTATTTCTGTGAGGAAATCAGTCACTAGTTACACCACTGTTTCACTTAATGTAATCATCATTGTGTTTGCATTCGATTATGATCCCATATTCCTTAGAGTCCATTATTTGTTATAACTGATTGAAAGCACATTTTTATAATGCTAACATGTCAGTTATCTCAGGGTTGTGTTTTTGATTAGAGGGACTATTTGTGCACTTCTTTACTTTTCTTTTAATATTATTATTTGATGTTATTGGTATTATGTTCTGGGAATTTTAGACATGGCAGTCTTGATGATTTCCATAGATACACACGCATTTGTAGGAGTTTCTTGTTTATTCAACACAAAGATTGTCAGATGGTTACAGACAGTTTAATCTGTAGCATTCTAACAATACCTTCCATTGTCCATTTAAGTACCTCTTCCAACAGTGAGCTCACTGCCTCCTTTTCACACTCTTTTTCTCTGGGTTTATCATAATGTGCTGTCTTTGTGCTTTCACTCAGGAGCCACAGAGACAGGTGTATTGTCTTTTTTAAATGACAGGATTTCATGTATCTAAAAACAGTGATCATATTTCCTATCACTCATGTCTTCCTGCAAATGTAATTTTTCATTCAATCATCTTTTTTCTAACATATTTTAAAACAGGTTTCATAGAAGAGCTTCTGAATATTTGAGAAGTCCTGAAATTGAATGCCAAATTGTTTACCCATGTGTAAGAAATTTCCTGGTAGCAGCTTCTCCAGTGCATCAGATCCTGAGAGTTCTCTGGATTTTTAAGTGCTTCATAGAATATAGTTAGAGCCTTGTCTCGGCACGGGATTGCTTGAATACTTAAGTGAGAAGGTTTCAGTTATTCTAGGTTTATTCTAAGTATATTGCCTATCATCTATACAATATAAGGATCAAATGTTGTTGAGGACAAGCCAATGATAGGTACTTTAAGACATGTTGCTATATTACTATCTTAGTGCTAATGAATGATGTGGGATGTCCTTTAGTATATATGTTGCTCTTATTGGTTAATGAATAAAGTTGCTTTGACCTATGGCAGGGCAAAATATAGTCAGGCTGGAAGAGATATGGAGAGGGAGTAGGCAGAGTCAGGGAGATGCCATGTAGCTGAGGAAGGAGGAAGATGTCCTAAACCTTTCCAATAAGACATCATCTTATGGCAATACACAGATTAATAGAAATGGATTTATTTAAGATTAAAGACCTAGCTAGACATATACCTGTGTCATTGGCCAAACAGTGGTGTAATTATATAGTTTCTGTGTGATTATTTGTGTCTGGGTAGCTCGGAAACGAAGGTGCAGTCTCTGTTTACAATTGTAAAATAAAAAAATGAAAGCAATTAAAGAAGGAGGGGCTTAATTTGGTTGACATTTTAATGTGAAGCCCATCAAGGCAGGACAGGTAAGGCTATAAGAGTTTAACATGGCTACTGTGTCTTCAACCAGGAAGCATAGAACAATGGATCCTTGTGCTCAACTCACTTTGTCCTTTTCTTACCGTTCAGGACCCCAGCACCTAGAGAGCTCTGTTCAGAGTAGGTTTTTCTACTTTAATAAACCTATATTAGATGGTCCCTCATGGACATGCATGTGGGATAAGCCAATCAAGATAATCTCTCAGATATGTGCCAGAGGCTTGTCTCTGAGGAAATCAGTATTAACCATCATACTCGGGCAATATCTGCATAGGTTAGGAGGGATGGGGGGAGAAGAAATGCTGCCCAGTTAGGAAAGCCTCATTATAATTTATGGAAATTGAAAAAAATAGATGAAAAGCAGTTTCACCAGAATAATCCGAGGAGTGTTTAAAAGTTTTCTATTTGCATTTCATGTCAGATGTAAATTAGAATTACTAGGGTAGGACTATATATCTGCATTTATTTAAAGTTACCCACCAACAACTAACCTCTCCTCTTCCAACCCTTATGATTCTGAGCCACTCTGTTGCAAAAGCCAATTGAGCAATTTCTGGAAAGCTATGTTCAGATAATTCCCAAGTACATACCATCATAAAGAACGGATGATCCGGGCAAGGCGGCACTCAGAAGCTATCTTGTTTTGCTCTTGGTTACGTGGAGAACGAGAAAGGAAAGGTGACTTGACTCTATTCATGCTGATAACAAACGAAAAGATCAGGCCAGAAACTTCTGTCTGCTGACTTCACAGCCAGTACTTTCTCTGCCATACAATTTTATCTAATGATTATTTGGGTTGACTTGCAGCTCAGGCTTCTATCATCTGCCTCAGAGGTGATTGTGACAAATGATCTGTCTTGATTTTGCTCTTTGTGAGAATCATTATCATCTCAGTTTATCTCTCTCTAAAATTGGTATAGTCCTGACCTTAAAGATTCTGATGTATTTAAGTTTAATTAATGTGGATCCCTTCCCAGGATGCCTCAGATGAACAGTGCCCTACAGATACAAAGTATTATTATTACAATTTACCAGTAGTCAGGTCTGTGACTCCTGCCTTGTACTATGTTGTATTTGGGAAAAAATGAAAGAAAAGAAGAAAAAAAAAGATTGAAAATCCAGCATACTGGCTGCTGTTTGAAAATCCACCCTGGCCTTGGACTTGCCTGGTTCTTACAAGCCTTATACCAGAGTTTTAAACTGATCTCTGATCACAGGGAGAATTTGAAGCTTCCTAAATGCTCTAAAAAAGAATGATAAAGCAGTGAGGTGATGAACACAGAGTTCCAGCTAAAGAGACAAGAGTCTGGACTTAGTTACTGAATTCCTGCTCGCCATTTAATCTTCTTGGTGACCTGGAGATAATGTCCGACTTCAGCAGAATACTTTATATAAGTCAGGTAAAGTATGCCAGCTATTGTACATACCATCATACCATTGGATACTTGCCAAAGACTACCAAGATAAAGGATTCCAAAGAGAAAAAGAGCAAGAAACTGGTATAAAGAAAACAGGACCCAGATTAATGAAGGTAGAAGGGCAGTCTATAATATAACTTTCCAGCAACAATTACATAGAAATATGAATGGAATTGAGAAAGTAATGGGTAGCTAATATCTTCAGACAGATGTTCAGGAATCCATTCCCTTCTTATAGCAATGTCAATAGCTGACTTCTATTTATTATGCTCATCTTTTGGATGTTGTCACTGAAGTTCCGGATGCATTTGAGTTTCCACAGGTTGCTGCTGCTCAACATGTGCATGACCAATATTTTCTGGCTTCCTGACAGCTGCCTCTCACATCCGCACAGTAAATAGAGCATGTGGGATTGATGATTGCATGTTCTGATTTCATCTTGATGCTTGATTTTGTACTTGACAGAGTTCCTTCTGAGAATCTTTAGGATTAAAATCAGCTTAAAGGATAGTTTTAGTATGTCAAAATTAATTCTGCCCATGCCTTTCTCTCTCACAGTCATGCTGCAGGGGAAGATGAAGACACCGTCCTTTTCCCATTTTATTGCAATGCAAACGGAGATTTGCAAATTATTAAGGAAAAGAAAATTACTTAACATCATGCACATAGACGCCAAATGCTTCCAGAAAGAGACAAGCATTCTGACTTCCTGTTCATGTCTTATTTATAATCTTTTACAATTTCTTATGTTTAACTTTTGAAGTACTTGTTTTATTTATTTGTTCACTTGAAAAGTCCATAGCATAGTCAAGTCAAGTCTGGCTTAAAAGCCTCTTTGTAACACACATTCTCTTCTAAGTTGTGATGCCCCTGTCTCTGTCTCCCAAATTTTATGATATTATGCATGGATAATGACATCATAATCTTAGATTGCTATCCCAAACCTTATATATTTGATATTGCCTTGATGGAAAAACAAGTTTTCTTCTGTGTGTCAGTCACTTTCTCCCTAAAATAAAACAGGGTTCTGCCAGAAAAACACTTTATCTTAACCGGTCTTGAAGCTCCCAGGTGGCTTTTTTTATACTTAAGGTATACAATCCTCAGAGTTCCCTGATCCCTTCTTGGGTCCCAGAGCACTCAGCACCTGGGCGAATAACTGCATTCCTGCCCCTTATCACTGGGGTCTGCAACCCAGGGGGAAGGCACAGCAGAGCCTAAGGCAAGTTCCAGCAAGGACTAGACATTGATTTTGCTTTTTTCCCACCCTGATTAGTTTCCCAGCTGATGACGCCTCAGACTCTGTGATGTATAGTACTCTGTCTAGAGCCAAAGGAGAGGAAAAAAGAGAACTTTTCCTAATTAAATAGAACGTCTTTATGAAGTGAGAGGTTGTGCTAACGAATGTAAATCACATAGGTTTATGTTCGCAGGAGCGTCAGAAAAAAATCTTCTAAACATCAGAGAGCAATAAGAAGGAAACCTAATGTAGGAGAGAGGAAGACAGGAAGAGAGCGATACATTTAGAGACAAAAAGGAGAGAAAGGAAACAGACGCAGCTTGAGACTGAGATAAAGAGCCAAGATATTAAAGAGCAGAGAAACAGACAAGACCACAAACACACACACAGTAATACCTCACCAAAATCTGATGGGAAAAACATTTATTAAATACAAAAGAATAAAAGAAAATATCTAGTTTTAAGTTGTGATTACAATGATAGTTAAATCTTTGAGAACAGACATCATGCTTAACAACTAAATAAATTTAATGTATAACATAACTAGCAAAGAATAATAGAAAATCTAGTTCTCCCTTCAATTTTATGGCTTAAAAAGTAGAAAACTAGAGGAGTTGATCGAACTCACAAAGTAAAATGCATTGAACAAATGTTTGTCTTGTAATTGTTTTAAACAGACAGCATATTTTTATTTGGAAACTGCAAAATAGTTGAAACATAGAAAATTATGTAAAACATTCTATTCATGTTCCGACAACGGTCTACCATATGTTCTGCTATGATATAATGTTTCTGTGTGCCTAAATTTTATCCATTGAAATCCTAATTTGACTGTATCAAGTTGCAGAGCCTTGGCAAGTTGACTATACCAAGAGAGAAAGGATCCCAAATGTAGGAATAATATCTTATAATAGAAGTCACAGAGACCTTTGTTAATGTCTTACCATGTGAGTACACTGCTAGAAAGTCCCCCATTAAATTTCGTATATGCTGCTGTCTTTTTTTTTTCTCAAGACAAGGTTTCACTGTAGCTTTGGTGCCTGTCCCAGAACTAGTTCTTGTAGACCAGGCTGGCCTCGAACTCCCAGAGATTTGCTTGCCTCTCCCTCCTGAGCGCTGGGATTAAAAGTGTGTGCCACCACCACCCAGCATTTTTTCTTGGTCTTAAAAATTTAGTTTCCAGAATGTAAGAAATATATTTCTAGTGTCTAAGCCATGCAATCATAAGTTTTCTGTTAGAACCAACTCTGCTGATGGAGACATTTTTGTAAGTCTGAATTTACGCTGCCTAGAGAAAAGAGAAATTAGACCTGGGATATAGTTCAGTGGTAGAGCACTTACTCAGCATCCAGAAAGCTTTAAGTTCAACCCTAAGTACACAAAACTAATAACCATTTCCAAAGGGAAAGTTTCAGTGAGTCAATTGCTTTATCTTTAAACTATGGTTTCCTTATCAATCCCATAATGCAAGTATAAGCCCCTTTGACTGATGAGATAACTGGATTTCAGGAGTTTAGGAACATTCCCAAGAGAAAGCTTATAAGACTAGCAGAAAGTCCCATTTGTTTAATATTACATTCCTTTCTGAAATGGCAAATTGTTCAAGAGTAAAAGGCAGTATGAGAATCAAAGGTTTTCCACACCAGTTTCTGGAAAGAAGACACTAGGATACTTTGACTTTCTTTTTCGTTCTGCTCCCACTCTTCACTTTTTATTGGCTGAATAATTAGGTGACTTATTTTTGTTCCTTACAAATTATTCACACATTAACTCGCACTTCTTCTTAGGTCTAAGAAATGTTGGCAGGAAAAGTCACACACCTGTTCTCTTCTTGTTTCTTCCCTTCTTCCTTGCATCAGCATCTGAGGATGCCATACTTTGATAACTCATTGCTGTTATTCTTAACTGAAATCTGCACGCTTCCCACTCATTACTGTACATATCATAACCATGATGTCGTAGGTGACACTGTGTTACGGGAGTATGATGAAGAATCATTTTTTAACTAATATAATAATCTCACTCACATAAAATATTAAAATAGAAAAAACTGAAATATCCAGATATCCAACATTAGTACATATTTTTGTTTTAGTAATCATGTTGGACTTACAAACTCTTTATATTTTCTTCTTCTCTATGATCTGATAACTATGAGACACAAAAAATGAATTATTCCTCTCAGAAACAACTGCCCCACTGGCCTAAGTTTGAAAGGGTTATAATTTAAGCAGAACTTTGAGTCAAAGAAAAAGGTATTCTTCTGGAAAAATTATTGAGATCTGGGCTTATTTCCACAGAGCATTCTTGAGTTCTTCCTTTCCAAAAGCCTCAGTTACACCATCTGTGAAATAGGAATGAAAACATCCACTTTCACTGAGTTGCTGTAACGTTTGGCTGAGAACACATGTTCAAGGCACTTGGCGTATCACAGCTATATATCAATGCTGCCTTCTTAGTTTTATATTATCATAAGGATGTGCCCTTTCACAGCATGAATTCAGGCAAGCCATCTTCTTCCTTTTATGTCTAAATTTTTGCAGTTGATTAAAACAAGGAGGGTTGAATTGGATAAATTTAATTGAATAAAGGAGCAGCAGAATCAAATTCACAAAAGTGGGCAAGAGAATCCTAATAACATCCATCTGGTTGTAGACTCCAGACACTGAGTACTGAAAGGAATTCAGATTTAAAAAAAGATATGGCTGCTTTTATTTTATATTTCAGTTATGCAACCAAATCTACTTATTGCCATTTGTAATAACTGATGAATGAAAATCGTGGATCTTTTCAGTGAGTGTGAATGGATTGGGATATTGCCCAGAGGATGGGACAAGTAATTTCAATCCAATGAGAATGCTTAGCTGGAATGGGGATTTCGACTTTCAAGGAAAGCAGTTACTGGAATAAGTAGCATTCTCAACTCCATGACAGATTCTAAAGGAAGAGGACTTAATTTAGTGTCTGAAATCAAGAAGAAGGTCACAAGTCAAAATTTAAAGATTATGGATTTAAGTAGAAATTTCTTATGATCAGAGAGGCTCCAGTTGGAAAGTTTGAAGTCTTCAAGGTTAAGGAATGTGTTTGGGAAGCCAGAGTAGTTAAAACATGAGATAAGAATGTGCCTTACTTGGAGGAGTAAACAAGGCCCACCCTAGACAATTAGTTAGCCTCTTTTCTTAGGGGTATGTTTTACCATGGATCACTTTTTATTTGCCTTCAGAAAAATAAATTGCAAATGACATATACACCAAAATACTCCCATGAATATTTGTGTAAAATGCATTTTCCCTTCTGTGTTAAATTAAATTAATAAGATTTTATACTTTCGGGGCATCTTCAATATATAGGATCTCTATTTGACATTGAAAGACAGTTATTTATAGATGATGCTGACAATTGTCAGGGTAGCAGCTGGAAAGTAGGAAAGTGAAAAAATAGTTTGTCCTTGATTAAAAAGTAGTTCCACATGAATTCATTACGCAGTCACCATCCTCCATAACACCCGAGTTATACTGACCCCCAAGTATCCTCCATAGCACCCAAGTTATACTGACCCCCAAGTGATACTAGAGGTTAAACATGGGCATATAAAACCTAAAATTACTGCAAAAAGAAATACCACAAGCACTTCATCCTAGAGTGATTGGAGTTAGGAAACAGGCTGGGGTACAAAATATTGGCCACACATGGAAGAGCGAGGTTTTATGCCTCATCAGTCATAGACTTTGCTCATCTGTGAAATGCTGTAATGTGTTTTTAAAGTTTTATGGGTAGTCATTACAAAAACAAGCAGAGCACTAAGCTGATCATCTTGAACCAGAGGCCAGAAAGATTGCTGGACAAATAAAAGAGAAGCATTATATTAGAAGTTCTACTGTGACTATTTAATTCTAGTGATGATCTTAGAAATTCAACACCTCTCTCTTGTGGATGCGTATGTCTCCTTCAATAATATGAAGTCCTTCCAGCCTGGCAACAAATCAGGATGGTCTAGAGCTAGATGACCAGGCACTAACTATTCCTCCTTCTTGACTTTTTTCTTCTACCTGAAATGGCCATGTTGATTTTCATTTTTCAAGGAATATATCATATCAACAGAAGTAAACTACCGTTTCAGTAGCCAGACTCCCAACCTCTTCAGCCAGGACTGCCTGCTGAGTCACTAACCTCTGTTTATCTTGTTTTCTTCCCCCAAAGCTTTCCATGTCCTACTGCCAGGTTGCTGGTTCTGGCTGTTTCTAGTCATTTATTTACTGTTTTAACAAATGTATTCAAAACATTGAATCTGGCTGGTGAGCTTTTTATAATAGGTACAGAAAATAGATGCCATAGGCTCAGTGTTGTGTATGACTGACATAGCATCACAAAAGAAGCAATGGATAACACATAATTCAATGTAAAAGACTGTTTTCCAATAAACCTTTGCTTTATTTATTTTTAAAGAAGCAGAGAGTCAGGTTTAGTCCATCACAAGTCACTGAACTACATACTGGACATTGAGTTGAGTAAAATCTACTTAGTATTTGGTATTAGAGTACAAACTCTCTCCATCCAAGTTCGTTTTCTGTTATGTATGCCCGACTTAATGTTACATGGAATAATTCACTGCTTGTAACAAAAACCTTAGGGTTTATAGTGCCTAAAATACTGAATATCCTGTCTCACCCAGAAGAAAAGAAAGTTGCCAGATTCTTGTTTAGAATAATAGAATGGTTATTGTTTGAGGAGAGCAAAGACAAGAATTTATGAATGAGAGAGATGCAATTTAGACTCAGTCAAAATACTATCAACCATAACAGAAATAAGCATGTGTCAACCCTGTGGTAAAAGTATTACTGATAATTTTTTAAATTGTATCTAATGTGCTAATTGGTTCATTTACATCATATAATTATTGTTGAGCTCAATTTACAAACTGAAAAACAGTTTACCTAAGGTACACAGCAATTAGAATGCAGTAATTGAAACCCAGCTCCAAGTGTCTCCAAATCTTCTTACTTAATATGGACCAAGAAGGAGGCACAGGAAAGTTGTACAGTTAAGAAAGAGTGTTGAAGGCAGAGAAAGCAGTCTTGATAGTGTTGAGAAACTGAATAGTTTGGAGCTTTATGAGGCAGGAGGAGGCAGGAGTTTGTTCATCAAGAGAAATTTTCCTGTCTTTAGTGGGTTTGTGTATCTGGATAAGCTAGGCAGGTTTAGTAGAGGGCATGGAATTTTGCAATATGGACTTTTCTTATTTATTAGACTTTTCTGATGCATCATGATACCCTTCAAGATGTTACAACTGATGAATTCATATATCAGCATATCTCACTCATAATACAGCTCCTTTCTTGGAGCAAAGACTGCCTGTTCATGCACCCCTGTTCACTTCTAAGATTTATTTAGAGCAATTAAACATCAGATATATTAGGCAGCATGGGTTTCTATGAAATTGGAGACCTGGGTCATTTCAGAAGGGTCATGAAAATGTTGAGTTATTCTAAAGTTGACGTGGGAATGTTGTCAGATAGCCACTTCAAAGGACATTGCCAAGTGCTTCAGAAAGTCTCAACTCTGGATTTTTGTTCACATATCATAGTGACCAAAATACTTCTTGCATCCAAGAAAAGAGATCAAAATCCCAGAAGAAGAGTTATCTCTGAAGCAATGTCCTGGTTGAAGACAGCTTTGTGCTTGGAAGCCTGGGGGATGAACTATATATAGGTTTCTACAGTGAGTGATGCAAGTTAAGTGGTCTGAATATGGCTATGAGTCAATTGACTGAGCAGATATAATCTGCTTCAAGAGCTTGAATGGACAAAGAGAATTGTGGCCTCTCCATAAAACCGTATTTAGTAAAAGATCAGCTATTTCCACAAAAGTTCAATACTTACAGCTCCAAGGAAAGGCAGACCTCATCAGAAAACGTGGAAGCACTTTCTGTGAATCAGAAAGGATAGGATAGTGTGAGTCATACAGGAGCTGAGAGCTTGCTCATCATCTTTTTCACTCCCGGGAAAATGTTATGACTAAAGAGAATATACATGTACTCATAGAGATTGGAGGAAGTATAGCTCAAAAACAGTATAACACACATTTAAAATCTTATGTTTTATATTAAAATTCTAACCAACACTAAGCTACTTCCAGCAACATGTGCCTTCTTTTTAATATAGATTTGGAATGTGTGTTACACCATAACATTGATTCTTGGCATACCTTAACATTACAGATACTCACAGCTGAGAAGCAACAGCTGATATCCTACAATAATCAACATACTAACATCTTAGAATGAAATAGCCTCTTGGGATCACCATTTTTGATTACCATTCAATTTGTGTATTAAGTGTAGTGTAGTTTAAAGCCATCTGATGTCCCTTCTGATTTTGAAAATCTGTTGTGTCAGATTTTACCGAGTCCTTACACCAATACATTACTAATAGGCTGTTCTTATCACCTTATTGAAGTAATTTTTATAAAGTAAATATTTGATAATACCATATGTAATATGTACATATCATATACATATACTTCTACATGCTTACTAAGACACATAAAACTTTATAAACTTTGGAGTTGGAGAGAACTTGTTTCAAATTTCATCTCTTCAGTATTGGTTCTCCTGTGACTTAAGATATAATTGCTAATCTGTCTAGCCTTAATTTTCTTAGTATAAAATAAGAATTAAAATTATCTCTATCCTAGACTTGTTCAAAGTGATAATATACTAAAGCAAAAGGAAAAAAGGTTCTCTTATAATGCCAAGAAAATAAATCAGACACAGAAAATAGCCAGTTGGAACTTTTTTTATCTTTTTAATTTGTGTGTATACAATTATGTGCTTCTACTGTGACAAGTGCCAAATTATTTATAATTTATTTTATGTGTGTGAATGTTTTATCTGCATGTATGCAAATGCACCACATACATGTCTTGAACCCATAGAGGCTAGAAGAAGCATTGGATATCTTGAAACTGAATTTACAGAAGGTTGTTATGAGTTGCTGTGTGTGTGCTAAAAACTAAACCCAGATCCTCTGCAAAAGCAGTAAAATCCTCTTAATTATTGAGCCATCATTCTAGCCCCAACACATTAACTAACACAAGTGGACTTGAATGGAGTTGTCATGAGTTGAGAGTGAGAGGTTTAATGATTTCAAACTAAGATGTGATTTTAATTGAAGAGTTCACTGAAAATTGTATCACTTTATTTCTTTTCTCCAAAAAGCTCCTGAGATGCAGGAAACTCTAGAATTCATATTTAAAAATCTTCCTCTGGGCACAGATAATATGGGTTGTGTCTTGCTACACGACAGATGGCCAGCTCTTTGCACACAAATCCGTTTTGCAGAACAAGGCTTGGCATAAGAGAGGAGACAGAATGTCTCCTTGTGTTATTCTCCTTCCTTGGAAAACTAGACCCATCATGCTTCTCTTTACCAACAAGCAGGAAATAAATGAATACTTATTGCATACCAGATTAAGTACTTAACAACAATGCTGTGGCTCAAAACTTCTTCACAAAAGTGTCAATTCTCTACTCTATCTGAAAACCATAGATTAAGTATTCAATACAGATTCCCCTCCCACTGGAGGTGGTACATTTCAGAAATCCTTTATATACCCAAGATGATGGGAGGCAAAAAGAAGTCACTGAGCTTCCATTGCATAACATTCCACAGGAAAACACTGTCTCCAGGAAGCTAACATCATGTTGCCATCAAGATTCTGGAAAAGAGACTGCAGCACATAAACCTAGTGTGCTGGTTTGTTTTAATGACAAATAGGCATAAAAGGAGGTCATTTAGAAATAGAGAACTCACTTTAGTTAATGACTCAAACAAACTGGATTGTAACCAAGTCTATCAGGGAATTTTTATAATTTTTGATCAATGATTGATGTGAGAAGGCCCACTCACTTTCATTAGAGCCACCCTGGGCAGATGGTCCGAGGTTACAAAAAAATCAGGCTGAGCAAGTCACGGGAGCAAGTCAGTAAACAGCCTTCCATCATGTTCTTTGCTTCAGTTCTTGTCTCAAGGTTCTGCTCTACATAAGTCCCTGCCTTGACTCTCATGAAAAATAGACTCTGAATGGGATGTTTAAATCAAATAAACCCTTTCCTCTCCATGTAGCATTTAGTCATGGTGGTTTATCAAAGCTGTAAAAAGTCAACTAGGACACCTGACCTACTACATTAAAAGGAGCTATGGCTCATATACAGAATAAACTTATTAAATATAATTCTACTTAAACATGTTTTTCTCTGCTTTCCTTCCTTCTGAAACAGAGCAGTTACATGTTTTTGCTTTGGCAGTTTTTAGAGAATTTCTAATTATTTGAATACAGTGAATTCTTGTTACGTGAGTTTTATTATTTGAGTTCAGATAGTTTTGTTTCCACAAATGTCTACATTACACAAAAATATTCAATTAAAATATTGTAATAAAATTAGTCTGCCAAAGCATCTACCTCATTTCTTCACATCTTGTCAAAATAAAGTTTTCTGTTGTTATTTACACTGTCATTGATTTTATAAAATATTTTGAGTACTCACATCTTAATGAGAATACAAAGCATATCACCTTCAAAATGAAATTCCAGTCCTGTGAAAGCTATTTAGTATGAAGTTATTGAAAGTCATGCTATGATTTGCTGGAATCATGGTGGATGCCACAGGCAAATGAGAATTTGCCTGAGTTAGACCAATTAACAATTGAAAAAAGAGAAAATCAACATGGAAGATGATCAGAAACTTCAAAAAAGAAATATTTGAATATCAAAGGATTAAAAAAGCCTCAGGGAAAAATGATGAATCTCTCAAATATTTTTACAAAAATTACCTTTCTCCTCCTAATCATGATATGAAAGTTAAATGTGAAGTGAAGGATTTCATTTCATTTGATCATACAATTTTGTCAGAAAAATTACTGTTAGAAAATCAAGGACTTGCTCATTTTCTCTTCATTTTATGAATTAGCATGCAGTTAAAAATAGCAAATAAATTCTGACTATATAAGTTAAACTAAACTTGTGTTCATGCATTTTAGTTTCATTTGTCAAAATGAATTTCTTGCATGCCTTTTTCTCTGGGTTGATATTCCTATCTGGAGTAGATTCACTCTGGAGGAAATTTGATTTTGGTTACTGTGTTCTGTGGTGACTGGGGCTTATCAAGACAGAGTTGCAGAGCCTGGGGCCAGGATATTGGTTTGTATTCAGTTCTGGTTCTCATACAGCTACTTGGGAAGATCATTGACTTCACTGTGCCAAGACCTACATTGGGAAGATGAAAGTAATGGTCATCCCATTCAAACAAAAGACAGTAGTAAGCTAAGGGTAGGGATCCATAGACATCTGCTTTTTGTATTTTTGTTGACTTTTTCTCTGATTATCTACATCTTATTTCAAGTTTTCATCCAAATGATGCTTCTGGATTCAATATCCCCTTCTCCTGCTCTCCATTTTTGTATCATTTCTCATCAGTTCTATGGTCAATTATTTTGGGAAGACTTCCAATATCATAATTTTTTGCCTCACTGTTTTTAGTATTACAGAATCAAGAAATTTTTTTATAATTTTTCTGGTTCAATATTTATTGTCTCTTCATGATATAGATCTCTCTAAGACATGAGAACACACACACGCACACACACACACACACAACTATTTCTTTTCATCCTCTTTCCCTGCACACTCCTGATTCTTACCAAGGAATGGATGATTATTTTAACAACCCAACCTGGCAAAGCATAAAGAAATTATTCAGAATTAAAGGTACCAGCAAAGCCAGGCCTTACTAGGCCCTAGAAGTGTTTAAAATTTCTGTTTGTTTTTTGTGAGCCTGAAATCAATTTACACTGAAGTCAAGTGTGTTGGGTTTATTAAAACTTTTTCTTTCAGCCATGTGTCTGAAGATAAAATGACATTTATAAAAATGATTGGACAATGTGTAATAGGCTATGATCTTTTCTTTTCAACCTACTAAGAGGGGTTGTGTTAAAATAACAAGTAAGTGCTCATTGTTAAGTACCATCAGTAATAAGCATCAGAGCATGATAGCCTCACAATTTGAACAACCTGAATGCTCTATGTTCTACTTGTGGAGAATCAGCTAAGGTTTTTTGGGTGATATATCTTTGAGATACATGCCTTTGCTTTTGCCTAACAATCGTCACCAGTACCTTCATTGTTCTTCAGTACTATTCTTTGTTGTGAGCTACCATCTGCCAGACAAAACACCAAAAATATTGCCACCTACTATCTCATTTAATCCATATACAAACTCAATCAGACAGAAACATATCATATTCCTGTGATATGACTGAGGTCATAGAGGCCAAGAGGTTCAAAACACACCCTGAAGTTTCACTTCATCATGTGTTAGATTAAATAAACTCTGTCTTAGTCTATTTGTCTTCAGAACTATTGTGTTTACCACACCTCCCAATATGTGCATGAATGTACTCCACCAGACCTGTCAATATGCAGGATAGTAGATGTCAAAGACAGGAGGGAAAAGCATGAACAGTAGACTCTAAGTGGAAGTTTTAGAACCTAGCTCTGACCCTTAGTAGTAGAGTAGCCTTGGGCAAACCCTTGACTGCCTCTTGCTTCCTCTTCCTCTTCCTCATCTTGATGTTTGTTTCTGTTATTCTTCTGCTAGCTTCTTTCATTTTCTGTAGTTAGCACTATATGTGTTCATATCACCTCTGTTTGTTTTGTTTTGTTTTGTTTTTTTTTCTCCTGAAAAATCCCAGCCCAGTGTCCCGATGCTCTAATATTCTGGCCCTCTCAGAGACATCTTTTCAGTCCTTTCAGAAAGGACTGGGTTTGAAATTTCTTAACCATTTCTAAATTATCTTTCCCTCAATAGCCTGCCACTTCATTTCTTTCTGCTTCCTAGGGGTATTGCTTAGGTATATCAGGCTCTCTACATACTGATGAGAATATAATACAAATGGTACTTTCATCATGTTGTTTTGTGACAGAATATTTCTATTGAACCATCATTGTCTGGTATCTTACTGGGAAATTATGACACAACAAACACCTATAGATCACTTTGCTTTCTGTTATTAAAATAAGCTGTGCATAGTTTTAGAATGAGTCATATAATCTGCTATTTATTTGTTTGTTTGTCTTTTTCTTTGAGACAAGTTCTTACACTGTAGCCCAGAATAGTCTAAAAATTATTTAATCCAGGCTTTAACAAAATAAAGTTATAGTTTTTCTGGGTTAATCTTCTGAGTTTTAGGGATTATGTGAGTATGTCACCACACCTGAATGAATTTTAGTGCTGCATCTGTAGTGCTCTGTGACTTTTATAGTTAATATTTATTTTAGTAAGTATATTCTTTGTGAATAAAAACATAAACTTGGATATATTAGTAAAGAGGGAAAATGGGGAGCTTTTCATTTCTGTAAGTGAAAATGACATTTCTTAGTCATCTACCACCCTCAATCTCTGTTTGTCAATGGTAGTTATTTCTTTGAGAAATACTGCATTGGCCTAAATCCGCTTGCCTCTCCACTAATATGGCATGAACCTGATGCCTGAGGTTCTATTACTACCAAATGTATTTTGTAGCTAATTTACGATATAGCTCTCCATTACTAGTCTTTCTGATGAACTGCAGAGTGTAAAATAATTATTTGTTAAAGATTTCACAGGGTTTCTTTTCAACTTGATAGCTTCAGAAAAAAATCCTTCTGTAAGGGCATTTGAGAGAAAAAACTCCTAGATAAAGAACTTCCTAGGATTAAGGATCTGTTCTGCTCTCTTCATCCCCAGCTTCACATGAACTGAATGGTCTTATTTTTCAAATAGGCTTTCACTTAGGAAGCAGATAAGAGGGATTCAGTTCATTTTCACAAACATTGGGAACCCAGCTTCAGTCAGGTTGAAGATAAAACATTAAAAAATAATCATGTTTCCTGCCTTGGAGGCGCAGCCCATGGGCTAGGAGTGAAGACACACAGACACATTTTCCAGTAAGATGTGAAATGTGATCAGTTTCTACATCTTAATAGAAGTTTGTGCTTCCATTTGATAAATAAACACCCCACAAAATAATTCACTGCTATTTGTTATTTAAACAAGCAAATGCTGTGACTAAACACCAAACTGTTGGTGATTTTACCAAAATGTATTTCTCGAGGCTTTCCTGTCAGGGTCTCTGAGAAGAACCCTTTCCTTCTGGCTGGTATCCTTAACAGTCATTGTAAAACAGATGAGCATAAGGAATATAGAGACCCTTTAAGAACTAGAGACATATGAAGCATGTTACATTCAAGCTGTCAAAGAAAGAATAAACTTCAGATTGATTCGTGCTATGGCTATGTGCACCTAGCAAATCAGGTCACACAAAATGTATGCCCTTTATTTTATGCTTATGCATAGAAGTGAGGTATATAGATTTGAATATGATCATAAGAACCATCCTATATTAAACTCCAAGTTTGAGTATGAAAGAAACTGAAGTTCAAAGAAATAAAAATGGTTATCCAAGGGTATGACTTAAGGCCATGGGTTATAAATATAGGCTGTTACTATTGCCTTTACTCTGTTCTCGTGTGTATCTCATAAATCTTCTATAATTTCTGTTGTTGTGAATTTATTATGAATGTTTTTCCATAGCTGTAGCTAATGTGTGGACACTGATATCACTGTCATCGTCATCATCATCAACACCACCACTGTCATCACCATCATCATGTATTTTCTGTTTCTATCAGTTTGGTGCCCATTAACTTGTGGTAAAGTAAGAATGCTTCATTTGGGTGCTTTGTCTGTCTGTTTTTTTTAAATCACTCTTCCTCTTGCTTAAATAGCCCCCCAAATAGGAGAGATATAACAACACTGAATAAAGAAGAGAAATGCCTTTTGCTTCTTTCAGTCAAAACCCAAAGCAAACCAAGTACAATTGTGCAGTTGAAGTCAGGATTGAAAATTTAACAATAGAAAGCAGATATGAAATAGCTTGGGAGATCTTATTGAACCAGCCAAGAGTGGAAGCAACTTCAATACAGAAAACTTCCTTGTACAGTTTTGTTGTTCAGTTCAGTGAGCTAGGAGAGTGTTGGTTTGTGCACTGGTTCCAAAAACAGCTCTGATAGCAAAAACCAGGAATCTGTTTCTAGATTTCAACCACAAGGCATTAGGGTAGGATAACATCAGAAATGAGGAGTAAGAGGGAAGAACTAAGGAAGATTCTTTCTCAAATGGGTTGATACTCAATACTTCATCATTTACTGTCCCTTTCATGTCCATTTCTTTTTCTTTCTTTCATTTTGTTTTAAGTTTCACAGCAGTTTCTGAAACATGCAGTTTTACACAACCAGCCTGGCTCAGATTTGATCAAGTGACCAAGCAGTTGCCATTATCTCTCTGGCACAGGGAAAATGTATACAAAATAATTCCTCCAACATTCAAGAAATATGTATAGGACACTGAGTTGCAAGTCTGTTTGAACAAACAGCAGGCCCTAAATATAAACTTTCTATTCGTTGATACTTATCAGTATTACTTTAAACCCATAGCAACCCAAGAAGAATTGAGTTTTGAAAAGCAAAAAGAGAAAGTTGTAGTAAGAAAGGCTGCTTGGTCATTTCTGCCGCTCAGCAGCTCAGACCCAAAATAATCATACAGAAAATATATTATTTAAATCACTGTTTGGCCCATTAGCTCTAGTTTCTTATTGGCTGTCTCTTCCATCTTAATTTAACCCATTTCTAGACATCTGTGTATCGCCAAGTGGCTGTGTCTTACCTGGTAAAGCTGTCAGACTCCAGCAAGGCTACAAGGCTTCTCCCTGAAAACACCTTCTTCTTCCTAGCATTCAGTGTAGTTTTCCCCACCTACCTAAGTTCTGACCTATCAACAGGCCAAGGCAGTTTCTTTATTTTCCAATGGTATTCACAGCATACAGAGGGGAATCTCACATAAGAAAGTATTTTAGAACTTGGAACCAAATTGAAGACTACTGAAGGGGAAAACTAATTTAAAGGTAGGTAAATTTCATAGTCCTTGAAATCTCTACCTAAATTACATATTATTAAACATAATTAGTAACTCAAGTAAACATTATATTCCCATATATATATATATATATAAAAAGATTTCCATTGTTACAGGAACAAAACATCATTGAGTAGAAAGATTCTTCAGTGTAGATAACAATTCAAGAATGCAAAATTATGGGGTTCTTGTTCAGTTAAGACATCCACAGCTGGGGAGTTGGTGTGAATTGTCTCTTCCTGTGTCAACATGGTGCAGACCAAAGCAAACTACGTCCCGGGAGCCTATNTGGCGGCTTCTCGAACCCCCAGGAAGGTGCTTGGCTCCTCCACCTTTGTCACCAATTCTTCATTGTGTTCGTCGAGAAAAGCTGAAAAGAAGTATGCAGAAGGGAATCCAGTTTGTGTGTGCCCAACTCCAAAGTGGCAAAAACACACTGGAGACTTCTTCAGCCTGTCTCCTAAAGATCCTGAAAAAGAGAACCAGGTTCCCGAGGAAGCAGGATGCAGTGGCTTAGGAACATCATAGAGAAAAGCATGTCCTTTGCAACCTGATCACCCAGATGATGAAAATGAATAGAACTTACTCATCTGAATCATGTCTTCAGTTTACTTAGGTATTCTGGGATGTAAATTTGGGTAGATGTGTTTGTTTATTTGACTTGTTGACTACGCGCATTCATGTAGCCATTCAAAACAATTGGCTGTAAAAAAGGGAGGGTTTTATAATTTGTAAATTATAATTGTATACTCAAATTTATAATGCAATAAGATACTTCTTTTACCTGTTAAGTTTCTTATTAAAATCAACATTGCATGATGTTCTAATTACTAATCTACCCTCTTTGAGATTTTGATGTAGGAGGGTTATTTCTCTATGTGTTACTTTTATTGGTTAATAAAGAAACTGCCTTGGCCTTTTGATA
>LOEQ01009498.1:7009-19654 GCA_001685075.1 Bramus lutescens
GAAGGGAAGGGAAGGGAAGGGAAGGGAAGGGAAGGGAAGGGAAGGGAAGGAAAATGGGAGAACTAGAGATGAAGCATTCATAATAAAAGGGTGCCAAGGGAATCCCAAATCAAAGGTGAACCTCAGTTGCTTTTGTGAAGTTGAGCTGGAGAAGCTGAAGCATGGAGATAGACTTTGTTCCTCAAGATGACAGTAGGAGGTCAGGTGGAGAGGCTTAGTCAGTAGCCTAAGTTTCTGTAGTGATCACTAGAGATGGGGAAAAGGGGGGGGGAGGTAAGAGTTGGCAAGATGGGCTTAGACCAAAGAAATTAATTCTACTATGTAGCACCATAAAGTAGATACAAGCTACAACAACTTAATGTTTCAAAGTATCTAGAAAAGTCTGAAGGCTCCCAGCATACTCATGAGAAAGAACTGAAGGTTAGAAATGGCAATTGCCCAGTATATTTTTATATTGTCTAAGTATCACACGATACCCTTTAATATATGCAAATGCTAGATCAATTTTGAAAAAACTTTTCAAAAAAATTCTGAACATATTGCTACATTTAAACTAGAAATTATGTTGTTTGAGAAAGGACTGAGGATTCTTTGAACAGGCCATGGGTCACCTTTCCTACCATCCCTCCCTCTCCACAATCATGGAATCCCAAGATAGTAAGTAGCATATCTGGTTCTCATCATCACTTACTGTATCATTTACATAACAGTAAGCAACGTCTTAGACTTTTTAGCTCTATGAAGCATGCATTTTTCTTTAGGTCAAACACATTTTCACCTATATCTAGTTGTTTGAAAGCTTTCCCATCACTGGAGACACCTCCAATCCATTCACATTAACCATGTTGAGGATTCTGCTTCGTGATGCATGATCACTGATTGATAACAAAGGCACATCATTTTTTCATATTGTAACAGGTGCTGCAGTAAGCGTATCCTTTATCTTCTAATCACATCTCTGCTTTCTAATTTTTTGTGAAATGTGTTTGAGACTCTGTGCCCTCTTCCATGTACTAGAAAGCCAAATACTCTCTAATGCTATTGTACCAAATTCTGTTCACCCAATGAACACACAGGAGCATCTAGTACGGGGTCCACATCCATACCCAATATTTCACAGCCTGAATCTGTGCTAACCCAGAATGTGTGAAATCCTGTCTTATTGTTGTTTATTCCACATTTCACAATAAGCACATTCTGTCTGCTTTTAGCCTATTAGTTTGTCTGTTCTCTAAGTGGTATGTGTGTGTGTCCTTTGCCTAGCTTTAAATGTTATTTATGTGTGTGTGTTTCATGAGTTTATATGTCCCATATGTGTGCAGGTCTAGAAAAGAAAGCATGAGAGCTGGCTTTAGTAGTAAGCTACTTGACATGGGTGCAGGGAACTGAACACAAGTCCTCTGCAAAGAGCAGTTAAGTACTCTTAACTGGTGAGCCATCTCGCTAACTTCTTCTTTGCCCATTTTCATATCGGCTTATATTTGTTTTTCTTTTCAGTCTTAGAAATTCCTTATATGCTAAATATCAGTTTTTAATTACTCACACACCCCAAATATCCAGGAGCATCTTACTTTATTTTTTCTGTGTCTTAAAGAATTTCTTGGGATATCAAAATTTCTATCTTTTAAGTATAATCAAATATAGTAACATCTCCTTGCACGGCATGTGTTTCTGGTCATAAGAAATACTCTGCTTCCCAGATCTGGTGTTTTCTCCCATACTTTTTCACACTAAGATAGTTCTTTTAGAACAGTATGAGTGTTTCTTCTGTGTGGCTGAACTATTGGAAAGACTGTCCTACTGGGGTTTGGGGACATTTTATCATTTCCCACAGACCCTGGATAGGGTCCCCATTTGCTGAGATGCCTCTGTCTGGTCTGTCAATGATAGGCTGCTGTCTACTCTGTTTCAGTAGCTCTTCATTTGGACAAGTAGAGAGTAATGTCTCCCGTGCTCCTCATCATCTCCAGAATGAGTTCAGGTTATTCTCTGTCCCTTTGTCTCCCATACAAATTGCAGGAGTGGTTCATAATCCTCCACAATCCCTTACTGGAATTTTGAATGAAACTGAATCTGTAAAGTTCCTGTACAGACATTTTCTCATTTTGTTCTCCCAACTCAACAAGACAGCTGAGTTACTATTCCAACTCGGAGACAGAAACTTATATTAAGAAATATTTAGGAATTTACCTCAAACCTATCTGAAATAGAAACTCAGATATCTAAACAGTGAGGACATTTGTGTTTTCTGTCTCCATTGTGTGGTTCTCAGGTTGTGGACACTCCTGTGCCCTCACCAGCACTTCCCGGTTCTTGGTTGGTGACCACACACACACACACACACACACACACACACGCTTGCTCAGTGCTGCAGGTGAATTTGATCACAGAGAGGAGAAAAGCAAGAAGTGCATGCATGGGGGATGAAGGAAAGACTCCAGTATTTGCTTTACCTCAATTTGAATAGGTGTTTTGTTTGTTTGTTTGTTTTTTCATTGTTTGTTTTTGCCAGTTCTTGCCTCTGGTCCCTTCACCTTGTCAGTCTTTTGTTTACATAAAATAGGACTTTTTTAAAAACAGGGGTCAGAGAAATGATAGGGCTGGTTTCTCTGCCCTTATTATTAGTTAAGTTAATTTGTGTGGGGCTGTGTGGTAACCACACACAATTCTTCACATTGACTCCGCTACTGTTTTGGGGTGATGGGGTTAGAAATATTTGAAGAATTTCCATTTCATAGAATATTCAGTTATGAGCAAAAGATGACCAAGAAAGGAGGAATTCCAAAGTAACATGCTGTTTTAAAGATTTTACTTAATTGAAATATCTTCTGGGATAATTTAATGTGTATTTCACTGAGACAGCTTAAAAAACATGTTCAAACTTCGCTTTGTTCTAAATTTAATATTTCTTTCTTTAAAAAAATAAGCCCCTTGACAAAAAAATATTTTATTTTAAACAAATGCAATATGAATAAATATGAAGTATAAGTAAAATTACTGACCAAACTATGAAGATAGACATGTGAAAGAATTTTAAATTCCATTGACTTTATTCACAGGAAAACGTAGTGACTTTAATAGTATATAATGCAATGCCTTATGGTATTAAAAGTGTGTTAATTAATTTGATTTCCTAAAATTGTATTTTTTGCCATAGTTTAAAATAATAATATCTTTCCTTGAAACATAAAAAAAATCCTGCAAATATGTAATTGTTAGTCCTGATAAACTTGAAAGTTAGGTAGAAATTATAACTGCAAACATATGTCACCAGAAAAGACAAAGGACTCAGGTGTTGCCTGTTTTCCCACCTCCATCATCAAACAGAGCCCTACGTTCAGTGTGCGGGAATATTTCCAAAAGACAAACCAAGCTTCATTCTCCTAAATGTCTCCCGTAGTCCTAGCTATTGGTACCTCAGGACAGAATGAAGAAAGAGAAAGGGAAACAGGAAAGGGGGCAGACAGCTGGATTAGACTGCACTGTGTATATTAGTGATGGGCAGACTTCAAAGACTTAGAGGTTCATTTTGGATAGGTGCCCAGAGATTCGCAGGCTTACCCAAAAACCTTCCATAACTTCTGATTTTCAAATGGAGCTGGAATTCTTTTGAGAGCAGACTTCAGTCTTAAGTCATATTCTATACTCATGGTCCTTAGAATAAATGTAGGCTAAGAAACTCTAAACTTTCTGATCTCTGTAAAATGCATTACTTATTTTAAATAGATGCTAGTTTTTTAAAAGTAAAACAATAAACAATATGTTTTTTCTCTCTTTCTGCAAGAGAGGTTTACCTGATATTTAGGTCCAGCTTTAAATGATTTGGCAATAAAGCTTTGGGAAGATTTATTGTATCTCAATAAAATAAATGAGTAAAGTCTTCATTCCATTCAACTTACTCATGAGGATTGGCTATGTTAAGTCTTCAGCTTGTATGAAGCTTAATCAATTGATGTCCAGGAAGTGGCAGTCTGAGAGACAGGTGCTCGGAGAGACTATCTTATGTAGTCTGGTAGAGCATCAGAAAGTCCATCTGAAAATAGGACTGGAGATGTGTGCCTATCGCTCTGGAAACAGAGATATTACACAGCACAACATGAACCACTCAAAGAGCATGAACATTCTTTGGTCTTAATTATATATCCATTTGAATGCTTCTCAATTATCTTTTAAAACACATTATTAACAACAAATCCTGCTATGAAAAATTACTTATATGAAAGTGTGAAATGATTTTTAAAACCAAAAAGGTAATTTTTGATATCAGCTTTACACCAATAGTAAACACTCTAGTGTTTATTAGTATGGGTGTTCATAAGACAAGGTTTCACTCTTTCTAGAAAAAATAAGGAAATAGGATATGAGCTGAATAAGATTTAATGAAACATGCCACAAACCTGTCTTTGAATACAACTGGCAGTGGTCATGGGGAAGAAATGTTTACTTGGATTAACTTCTAAATAAATAGAGATTCACAGTCTGCATCACACAACGGGCAACCACTGAGTGTTCCAGCACTTAGGGAGCCACATATAGAACCTATATGTTCCCTATAGCTAACAACAATGGCTCCATCATAATTAAGTGCATTGGCAGAAAGAGCTACAGCTGGGAATAAACTTACCATTTATTATAACACAATTTTACTCCCCAAAGTTTTTAATCACTAAGGGCTAGAGGACAGCTAGCTGCATCAACAGTTCAAAGTTTCTTGAGCTCTGAAAAGCTGTTGTCATAATGCCTTATGTCAGAGTTCACATTATAGTTAAAAACATATTCTTTCTAAACTAGCAGTAGCTTACTTGGATCTTTGCGCTCTGCTCTAATAAAAATGTAAAAATTAGGAACAGTTGTTCCATGTCAATCGCACACTGAAAGCAGATCCCTGGCAGATATGAAATCTGCAGTAAGACTGTATCTCCCCACAGTCATAGAATTTTGTTTCTGAAGCAGACCTCATTTGATATTTCAAACCCTTTCTAACTAAGAAAGCACTTGTAACCCGAACTATGTTGTATCGTTCAGCCCATGCTGTTTTAAAAGCTTCTCCAATTGTTCTTCTCTTTGTAGTTAACTTCATTCAAACTTTCTAAATAATACAATAAATGTTGTAAAATGATGGCCCAGAGCGCTAGAATCTTTTAGTGATATTCATTCAGTTGATATGTGCTAAAAGAGAGAAGAGCAGCAAGCAGAAATTCACTTTGCTGTTAACATGTACACTTTCCCCCCATATTTTCCCAGCTCCATTCAGATATAGTTAGAAAATGAACAAGTATGACTTTGTTGTTCCTCCACACCTAGCTTGAAAACTGACTGAGAATTAATTCTAAAAAGTAAAAACCCAAAAGAGAAGAAAAACTATCAATTGTTCTCTAAATTATCAAGAAATTGCTGCTCTATCTCTAAGATATGCATTCATTGGTTAATAATTTCTGGAACATCTACCATGTTCAGAGTTTACCTGAGTAGCCTGTCTTGACAAAATGTAATTGAACTCTTTGAGTATATGAAAATAATAAAGATAAGCAGAGCATAATAACATTCTTGCTGTGTGGAACAAGGAACATTCTTAATGAGTCAGTAATGCTCTTCTTAAAAAAAAAAAAAGACTGTCCTGGTGTTAGCTCATGACCAACCAAATACATTGATATTTCCATACCCAATGACACATTTGGAAAAATCTAGTTTACATGTTTTCTCAAAAAGAGGAGCATGGAAGAGTTCTGAAGACTTTGTTTGAAAAGTTACAAAGAAGTAAACAATTATAATATCAGAGCTTTACCCTCAAATACCTCACTGAAGAAATGTCGTAGTCCAGTATTTTCTGTGACTTGCGAGAAGCATCATATGCGACATCAGAAGGCATCCTTGGGATTTTTTTCTCTGAGACAGGCAACCATGCAGAAATAGTCAGCAGAGAGTATCCAAAGCTTGCATCAGTGTTAATTTATTGAACAACTTTCAAAACTCACGTGCAGTGCACCGTGTACTACCTAAAGCACATAGACATATAAACTGCTTTGGAAATTGTGTATTGACAAGTTCATAACTTCTTATCTCTATATATTTAAATTAAGACTTCAATAAATAAACCAGTAAATGCATTTATTATTAAAAAGAAATTTCTTTAAAAATTCAAATCTTAACTTATTAAAAAATATAATAAAAGACTTTTTGTACTTTAGTATGCAAGAATTAGATTGCTTGACCTCCGTTTTAATGACTTAATTAGCTGTACTAAAGCCCAGCTGGGCCTCTGCTGACAACATAGCTAGATATTTCAATCAAGCAGTGTTATGGAGAATAAGTAATAAATGCTACCTTGTCGCCATACAGTCCCAAACCATAGTGCATGCTGGTAATGCTAAATTTGATCAGTATGCCTCATATTTCAATTAGTCGTGGTCTGAATCCTTAAAACTGTGTAATGTGTATGAATTCCTGATATCAGATACAGAGCCACAGGCTCCCACAGTTAGAAGCCAATGAGTTTACTTTTATTAGCGGCCAATTAATGGCAAAAATCTGCATTGCTTTTAAAATTTATAACCTCCCTTCCAGCTGCATCCAGCACTCCCAGAGCTTTATTGTGTCCAACCAGATCCGTCTCACAGTCGTGAGTCAAACAGCTGCAAACTGTCCTCTGTCCACAGAAGGGAAAAATCCTTTCATACAGAAGCGTTTTCAACCCCTTAGAAGTTCTTTTCAAAGCTCCAGCAGCACTGGGCACTTTGCGACAATGAGCGATTTAATACAGAGAGAAAAAAAATCTACACCAACGTAGCCTCTTGGGATGTGCTAGGTTTTCAAACGGAGTGAAACCCTACCATTCCCACACGGCAGAAGGGCAAGCAAAACCACTTCTCCTGACCAAGGCTAAGAAAATATAAACACATAAAACCTGACCCTCACGCAAAGTTAACCCGTTGAAGTCTATGTAGTCATTAAACAAAGTGGTATTACATGAGTTTAATAGGGAGTAACTTACATAAAATTTTGGTACTCAAATCTGGATGCTCGGACCTTAGGTACTGGTCTAATAAAACATTTGTGGGGATCATATTCCCCATCAAGAAGCAGTTTGTTGCATACCTCCAGATTTCTAGACATTATTTTGGGGAACCAGACTCCTTTTGACATATGATAAGACAGGAGATTTCGGTGTGGTCAGATTTATTAACAAAGCATAATTGCTTTGTGTATTGTCAATTCTTGGCTTTCAAGACTATAAGAGGAACAGTGCAGCTTTATGGCGTAATACAGCATCTGTGACCTTATACCTACTCCTTTGCAAAGTATGAAATATTTTGCTATAGAAAATTCAAAATGCTGTCTTGGGAAAAAATGAAGTTTTTTCATTTGGTTTTCTAGAAATTAGGAATTTTTTGAATACATATTAAATTCCCACATATAAATTATCTTTTGTGTTCTTCTATTTCATAACATAGGGGTTAATGTAACTCACCTTTAAAATGTGTAAAAACTGCTAATTCTAATGCGTAGCAATAGAAACGTTATATTAAGATAATACAAACTGCTGCTACGGTGGTCATTTGAAGACAATAAAATCCTATTGTACAAATTTCTACTGCTAATAGCCAGCATTCTTTCTAACTGCTTAAATAGTGCAGCAAGACTTCTAATGCCACTGTGAAATCATAAGCGGGGACTTCAAAGGCATTGTATCTGTTACAAATTTAATATTCTCTGCTTTGTCACAACTGATTTCAACCCAGCAGCTTGGAGATGTGACATGACAACATTCTTGTTGTCCTAGACAACCTGAACCAAGCTGCTAAATACCTGCCTGGTGCCCAAGAATGACTGCAGAAATATTGCCTCTGGAGTCTCCAACAACGGTCCCCAAAATGTGCAATTAGCGTGTTCCAGTTAATAGGATGGGAAAAGCATGCTTCGCAGTGTTCACAAATTGTAGGCATTTTAATGACGATCAGAAATCTGCGCTCCATATTAGCCATCATACAGCACTGTGGTCATTGCCCTTAAACAGCGTTCCTCTTGTAACATTTTAAATGAATACATTTCACAATTATGTAGTGCAAGCTAACACAGATTTGCATCTCAAGTACATTTTTCCTACACGGGGAAATAATTCTTTCATTAAGTATCACATTTCTTAGAGAACTGATCCTCCCCGACTTTCATTTAAACACTGTGTTTTTGTCTTTGAAATACCAATTTCAGATAGGAAGCTGGATACCAGTGCACGCTGCTGCTTCTCGGCTCCACATGACACACTGAAGGCGGGAGAAAGTACAGGCACTGGCTGAGATGAAGAGCTAAGCACATCTGTGTTCAAGAAGCTGCTCCACCAAGAAGCTAATGGACCAGGGCACTGGAATCCCCCCCCCACACACACCGAGGTTTAATTACTAGCCATAAGGTTAAAATCAACTCAGTCATAATGAAAACTGTTAACTGCCAAGGACAATGCTATGCCTATCCATGAGCACATGGACTTGGTAGTTAGATGTTATGTGTGGATGTGCGCACATCTGCAAGAATACATATCCCATAACAATACTGCATTGATAATGACGGACAAGACAATGCTTTGTATTCAAAACCTTTTATATCTGCAAATCCAATGCTCTGCTCCTGGATCCCTTTACCTACATCATCTGTCTACATCCTTTAAATAACACTAGAAAGCATTTCTCCATGAATATTTAATTGCCCAGTTTCATGGTTTTTTACCAACCAAGAAAAATAAATGCATAGAGAATTATGGCTATTACAGTTCTGTAGGAACTGCTGAGAAACCTGGAGTTCCAGCCAGAGATCACTGTTCTATGTGCAGTAAAGACCGCTGCTAAAGTGTAGGTGCTGAACGTGAATCCTATGACGGGTCTGACTCCAACAAATGTAACAGTCAAAATTGATGCCACAAGATAGCATCAAAAATTATGCAGTTTTGTTCACAGCAATTCCGTTCATAAAAATAACAACCCCAAGATAAGAAAACACAGCTTGTTGGCAAACTTCAGACAAAACCAGAATATACTGATTATAAATATTCCATATTTTTAAGAGATTACTTGTTTTTATCATATTATAAGTTACTTTAATAGACAACAGCAAATGAATTGACTAAAATTATAAATGTTTAAATACATCCTGTAAGCAGCATGGCTGTGACACCACTGAAGGTATATTAAGTTGTCCATATGCAATTCACACTTGTGACTTTTCTCTGCCATTTATGAATTATGCAATCACGCCTAACTCACGGAAATGAAAGTGCATTAACTGCCCAGTGCCACACATGGTCTCTTCCTATGTCCTTGCACACACATTTCCACCGTCCATTATTCATTGAGGCATCTATGCAAGCGCAAATTCACGCATATAATGTGGAAACAGTCACATATGATCAAAAACCAATGAGACTTTTATTTGTAGATATGTAGACTTCATTCCAAGTCAGCAAAACTGTTAAGGGATCTCTCTATTTCTTTTGCTGAGTAACAGGTGGTAAAACAACACAGAGATAATAAAGGCAGTAACAGAGGAATTTCTTACATGGAATCCACAATACAGAAGTTGTGCCTTTCATCTTTGAATTTTTTGATTTTTTTATCATAATATTGCTAGGATTTATTAAAATCTTACTAAAATATTGTTTTTAAACTGTTGCATTGTGTTTCTATTTCCCTTTTCTCCACATATATTAAGATGTGATGATAGCTCATTCCTAGAAGAAGCAATTATTTAAAAATAGAAATCTTTTAGGATAAATGATCATCTCTTAGCCTTTGGCTAAGAGTGGGTGCAAAAGAAACAAAAATTTGATATTTTCTTCCTTAACTGCTGTACAAAGGTGACTTTCCAGACTCCGCCAGTAAACTCCGACTCTGACAATCTGGTGCTGGGCAGACACATTTGGTGGGTAGTTTAAGCCCCCAGTATGGCTAGATAACGCCACTGAGTAAGCCATGAGCAAAGATTTGTGAAGCGGCAAACAGTGAGACCTCCTTCTGATTATCAGCATTTCTAGCATAAGCAAAGTTGGCCCTATTAAAGTAATTCTTTCTGAACTGAATACAATGAATTTTATCAGACATTCAGGTTTTTAATTTGTTTGTAATAAAGATTCCCTAAGCTATTGCTGCAGGCAATAGAAAGCAAGATTTAATGACATGGAAAAGTAAAAGGCTTTTACAGCATACATTCTAATTTGAGTGCAAAGCATCAAATGTCCATGTTTAGAATTTCCCATAAAAGTTAATACTGCAAGATAACACACTCAGTGTAAATCATATCTACATAAAGCTAATTTAGGAGCACTTAATAGAGAAACTATTGTGTAATAATTTATTTTCTATTAAATATTATTTAAAATTAAAACTGAAACAGTGTAGGGTCCATAAAGATTTTATTAGAGTCACACACTGAGGATATACTTAATGTTGCAAATGTACATATTTGCTGAAAAACACACCTTTTCTTCATGACTTTATGGCTTCTTTTTATCTATTCTTTTCCAAATTTTTAAAAAATCATCCATATTTCATGCCTTCATATTTAAAAGAGGTTTACATAACCGCATGAAACATTATTAAATATGTTAAGTTGGTTTTGTTTATATATTAAGTTCCTTTGTATTTCTCAATTTACAAGTAAATTTCATGATTCTCAAATTTTATAGAGATTAATAAAATATGAGCATTCCTCTCATCTTAATTTGACACAGTGTGACTGGAAAGCTAAAACTCTGGCAACCAGAACAAGATCAATTTCAAAATAAAAACAATAAAAATAAACAGGTGGAAATATTCTACATTTTAAGTTACATTATATAGAAAACACTTTCGCTCTAAAAGAAAATATGCCAAAGATCTAATTTTTGCTGAGGTAAAACAGAAATGTAACGTGTTAATCCCCAGCACACTATGTTTTCATGCCTTGAAGTTTTGATTACCCGAAATACTTTTGCTGAGTCAATATACATTCTTAATGACAGTTTAAGATAAATACATTTTCATTACTATACAATTTATTCACATCATAAATAAGGTGTGACCAGTAGAAGGCACTGTTACAATAAATATATACACACAGCTGCTCATCTGTCAACTGACTGAAAATTCTGATAAGAGATTTGCAAACTATTCATAGCACAAGTATGGTTTTCATGGAGACATCAATTTATAAATTTGTCCTGTAAATGTGAAGAAAAGATCATTATGTAAGTCCTTTAGTGTCATTTTATTTGAGGTTCAGCCCATTTGCAATTTTATTACCCTCATTTTTAACTTCCTTAATTCACAAAAGAATTATATGGTCACACTTACCATCTTCAACACTGCATTTAAAGGATGCTGCTCTCTTGAGAAATGACTCAGACTGTTGAGCAGTTAGAGATTCGTACAGGCTGCTGCAAAGCAAGCATCTAGTTTCATTCTTATTAACCTTTCGAGGTTTGATCATAATTTTCTAGTACATGCAGGATGCTCTTTTTAATGGAACTGCTTGGATGGCTGAAAACACCTCTAATTAAAGCTCTGTCAAACATACAGCTAACGAGGTTGTTTAGTTGGTGTTCGTATACAAAATCTCTTGAGTGTCTCTCCAAGTTTACAAAATCCATGTTAAAGGAGCCAGCACTGAAAAAAAACAAAAGTTACGGCATGTGTTTGGATTTTTGTATTTCAGAATCCTGACTACTTTATCTGAATTAGATTTAGAGCTTTGTTATGTGTGATAGTTATGATAATATGATCACTGAAGGCATGGAGACAGGGAGACTCAAATCCCTGTGAAAATCCCTTGCTCTATTTCCTACAGCTGCTGCATCACTTTAATATCTGATCGAATGATGAAAAGGAACAGGCCGAACTCCAGTTTTAATAAAAATTTTAACAGGTCTACATATAGTTATGAAAAATGTTATTTGCAATGCCAATTTTTAATAAAAATTTTCTTAAACCAAAGAAAAACTCCCCAGGGGAAGCTGATATGAATGTGTTTTTCATATGTACTATTTAAGGCTCTTTAAAGGTTAGGAAGTGACTGGTAAAGTAAGTTCTGGTCCACACAACACAAACCGTAATGTACTTGCACGCTCCCATTTTCATCAAATAAATAAGCAAAGCTTTCATTTTGTATATTGGATCAGAAACAAATATTATCATATTGCATAATCAATTTTATTATTAGCACTAAAAGCTCATATTGATAAAGAACTGTCACAGCCCAGCTAGTATACACCAAGGTGTTCTATGCCATAGGAATTCCTAATGCCAAACACCTAATAGATTTTTCAAGTAATGGAAATTTGGATTCTGAAAATGCTTTTTTAAAAAACTTGAGAAATCATAGGAAATTGGAAATGTTTATTTTCAAAAGATAAAATAAATATGTAGGGAATTTATGTAAAATGAAACTGAATTGAGTCTACGAACTTCAGGACTTTCAAAGACTCTGTATAAAACAAACCACACCAAGGCCAGGCAGTGGTGGCGCACACCTTTAATCCCAGCACTTGGGAGAGAAAGACAGGTGATCTCTGTGAGATCGAGACCAGCCTGGTTTACAGAGTAAGTTCCAGGACAGGCCCCAAAGCTACAGTGAAACCCTGTCTCAAAAAGAGAGAGAGAGAGAGAGAGAGAGAGAGAGAGA
>LOEQ01009499.1:63136-73559 GCA_001685075.1 Bramus lutescens
GGGCACCCCACTGCTCCGCCACCCCTCCCTCCGCTCCTGGAGGCGGTGCTCTGGCCACTGGCTCAGCACTGAGGACTTGCCCCCTACATCCCCGCCCTTCTCGGCTCCCCCAGGGCTGGTTGTGGCGCCCTGCCTTACTGCAACCCCAGTTCCAACTGGGAGGTGGGGAATCAGCCCTGATGCAGAAGCTCCAGCCATACCCTGACCTCCCCTCCTCCCCTCTTCCTGTCTATGACCCCTCCCTGCTGTCGGCTAGGACCAAGGAAACCTTGTGTGTATATTGGGGTGTGAGGGGATGTGGGCTGTTGAGAGTTCAGCTTACTAGCAGCAGCACCCATGAAAATCAGCATTATCTCAGAAGGTCTGTGAACTGAGGGTCAGGCTACCTGGGTGTCGAATCCACCATTTACTGTTTACTGGGTGAGCCTACATTCCAGGGTCTTCTGTAGAATAGAGGGCTGAATGACAGTAACTGTGGAGCCTGCTTGGGATGAAGACTGTGTCTTAGACGCTCATCATTAACACTACAGACTGGCCCTTTCCTAAGTATCAGACACTGTGCTAAACCCATGACATGACAGCTGCATGAATCCTCCAGTAAGATTCCTGAAGCTTGCTGAGCCCCATTCTAGGGCCAAGAAGGTGATGCTGTCACACATCCAAGGTCATGCAGCAGGTGAGTGGTGGGGCCTGGATTGGAACCTGGTTCTAGTTTTCAGCCTCTGCCCACTTCAGCACCACCTGGGGACCGGGGGCAGGGCAGCTTTGGTTTGGGAGAGGGGAGGACAACAGGGATTCATCCAGACACCAACTGGGACCTGAGCTTCTCCTGCCCCTATCTATCTCCTTCTCATACTATTCTCATGTGTGTGCTATAAGACAGCAAGAGGGTGGTGACTCTAGTGTACGGCGTGTGTGTGTGTGTGTGTGTGTGTGTGTGTGTGTGTGTGTGCATTCATGCATATAGGGGGAGTCTAAGACCATGAAACATTGCAAGAATATCCATGCTTTTACTAGCCTCAGTTTACCAAACTGCCATGGCTCCCACTGCTGTCTTCTCCACTTCTCTGTGTGCAAGCAAACATTAAAAAAAATGCTTATTGGTGTTTCAACTGGTTGATTAAAACGAGCAGTCCTTTGAAGAGAAGGCCATATGCCGATCGGCTTAGCCTCTATTTTTGAATCATCAGACACTGTTTTCTCTGTATTTTATCAGCATACATAAAAATAAAAAAGGGGCCAGGAAACCTTTTCATGTTCTAAAAGGATCTTATATATGAGAGGAAGAACAGCGTACCAGGCGGCAGCTCCTGAGAATCTGATGGCCCAGGACAGATGCAAGGAAGCACAGAAGGTCCTTTTCCTACCAGGCCAGCTTTGAGTCACGAGCTTCCTGCCCCCCTTACACAAGCTCTGCCTGCCTCTCACACAGGCTCAGGATGGAGGGGACCCAAAGGGCTCAGTCTGGGCCGTACTGATTGAAAATCTCCATTCCTTAAATACCTTGAGAGTTGGGTGTGCTTCTAATTTTATTTTGTGTATGGGTGTGGGGGGGGAGGTGAGTGGGGGTGTGTGCGCATGCATGTGTGTGTATGTGTGTGCTAAATTAGTGTGTGAATGGTAAAAAGAAAGAGTTAGGCAAACGTGGGAAGATGTCAGTGGGGGAAGGGAGCAATCAGCCAGGTGGGAGGTGATACAGACAGGAATGGACAGGATAATTATTTATTTAGAAACCAAATTTATCAACAGAAAAGGACATTAGAACTGGAGTTCTAAGCCCAGTGTAGTGATTCCTAGGCCCCTTAAGCAACAGAGCAAGAGAAAGAGCAGCCAGGTGACAAAACCCCATAGGGAGGTTGACTTGAAATTTCACTTTGATTCTGGCCCTGAGTTAAACATATAAAACTTCATTGCCACTTACAGGCTATATGAACTTGAAAAGGTGGTTCAAATCAACCCTCTGCTCTCTGCATTCTCATCCCTAAGGAGAGAACAGTGTCCATATTTGTGATGGTGACAAACAGGATGCTGAGCTGGGGCACCTCAGGCCCAGAGGGACACCACAACACTTCTCTCTCTCATCAGCCTCCTCTCTTTCTTCTAGGCTCTTATCTCTACCTCTCTGCCTTCTCCTTTCTAAAATAAGATCTCCCATCCTGTATTAGAAATATTGGCAAAAGCATGTCTCTAATTTGCCCTGAGTAGACCAGAGTTAAGTATTCTGGTTGATGAATCCATACTTATCTCTCTGGAAAGAAAAATCTGCATTTTGAGGTTTTGAAATGTCTGGTGAGGACACATTTGCCATTGCTCTTCCATCCTGCCACTACCCACCCTGGCAATAGCCTTGTTCTCCACAAACAGTGTCAGGAAGTAGTTTCTAAGCCACACTCTCTATTGGCCTTGTCATCTATTCTCATAGCTGAGCTGTGATGGCACCTGCAGCAGCTCCCAAGGGGGCAGGAATCAGGCAAGTATCTGATTGCTGCTGCGCACTCTCCTGGAGATACGTGCTGTAAACCTTGCAATTTAGTGGTATTATTTGAGTGAAATAAACTCTCTTCCAAGTGGCAATCATTCCATTTTACCACAAAATGCAGTATCCAGAGGAAGAAATTCTGTGAAGTGAGCAGTTGCTTCTCCCTGGGGTGTCAGACTCCCCATACCTTTAGATGGAGGCTGTTCCTCAATGTAACAAACCGGGGCAAAGAACACTGACGGGGTAATGCTTCATTTTCATGCTCATAGCACAGGTAGACCATGGAGAATGGAAACTGAGGTCTCAAGGTTAACCAATAGTCTGAAGTTAAGATGGTAACAGATAGCCCTAGATAGGCTGCTTGCTACGGCCGACAACTAACCACAGCCTCGGGGAACCACAAAGTGCTTCCGAGCCTCAGAAGACTTAAGAAGAAGATGTTATCCCTGCCCACCCAGCTTTGGAAACCATCTTAATATGATCTTCACCTCAGTCAGCCGCACACATCAGAATTAGATTACCACAGAATGTCTACCTGGAGGTGCGACTTTACTACGCCCACACTGCCTCCGTTCTAACAGCAACTGCATTACTTTGATGTAATACGGTTGCAGCCCCACAAAATAAAACTCTCATTCCATGAGACTCTCAACAGCCCTGTAAGCGAGCTGGGAGGAGACACAGTATTAAATCCATTTTTCTTCCAAGAAAACTGAGGTTTTAGTGGTTTGCTGCCGGCTAACTGGTAAACCTTGCCTGTTGGAGTCAACATGTGACTTGAGAGCTGGGCATGGTGGTTGCATTCCTGTAATCTCAGGCAATGGGGAGCAGTAGCAGGAGAATTCAGGACTTCAAGGCTATCCTCTGCATATCCAGTTCAGGGTTAGCCTGGGTTGTGTCTGACTGGCTCAAAAAAATCAAAACCAACACAATGAGCCAAGCAATAAATGCCTGTCCCTCTATGTGATTTACTAGGCAAAGGTTTCGCCAATATCTGCCTTTCCTAGAACACGTCATTTGCATAAAGAAAACAGGCTGGTCACACGCTGTCCAGAATTAGACCTGCCCCATCTCCTCTTATCTAAACAGCACTGCCCCTCACCCACGTCCCACCTACTCTGATGTATGTATCCCCGACAGCACTTGACATCACTTGACTGTCCTTCTTTATTAGAATGAATGCCAACTCCCTGAGAGCAGCATGTGGACTATTTAAGGCACTCTGTGTCCCCAGTGCCTAGCACAGTGTTGAGTGTGTAGCAAGTGCTCAGCACTCACTAACTGCTGAAATGAGAGAATACTAGACACACACACACACACACACACTCATCGGATGCCCTCAGGGGCTCTGCTGCTTGTGGTACTAGAGAGGGTGAATGTGTCATAGGTGCTCAGCATCTTGGCCTAAATGCCAAGGAAGAAACAACAGGTCTGGGTGACAGGTAACCCTTCAGCTCTCTCTGATGAGAGGATGCTCAGTGTGAAAATCTTTGCTTAGCTTGGGAGAGCCCTGTTTGCAGTGCTCAGGCCTCAGAAGGATGGAGGCAATCTTTCCCCAATTAGCCACACTTTTCTGGGACCACTTAGGCAGCCGGGGTAGGGATTGCTGATGGCTGGGGACCAGTAAGCAGCTCAGCTCTGAGGTGGGGGTGGTAGCAGGAGTAATTGGTTCTTTCATCTCAGAGCATGCAGGAGGTGGGAGAGTATAGAGTGGGGGGGGTGAGAGGGAGACAGAGGGCAGGCCAGAGAAGAGGGGCAAGGAGAGGAGTGGAGATGGGGGTGGTGAGAGTGTGTCCAGCACGGCACCCCACAGTCTTTGTCTCTATGATGGAGGACGTTCCGGAGACACAGGGGGAAATCTTTGGCCTCTGCTGAGAGCCCTCCCGTGCCAGGTGTCCAGGATAGGAAGAAATGAGGCAGAAGGCTGACATCTCAATTCAGGAAGGAGGGAGGGAAGACCAGAGCAGTGAGGTCACCGCAGTGTCCTTAGCTGTTCAGAGGCTGCTTGGATATGCCCTTGTGACCAAAGAGCAGCAGGCAGCACACTCCTCCTATCTCTGGCCCCTCCCACTTCACTCTGTGTCTCAGCAGAGAGGCGATGTGGTCTGAGGATAAAAGCATAAGCATTTGGTGCCCACTGACCTGGACAGGAATCTATTTATTCTTACTGGTTGTCCAACCTTGGGTGAATTCCTCTGCTTCCCTGAGCCTCCAACTACATCTCCATGAAATGTGAGCCTATTGAGTTTAATTTATTCATCTTTATTATTTGCTTATTTACTTATTTCGAGATAGACTCTAACACGGTCCTGGCCTCAGGCTCGCTGTCCCTGAAGATAACTGTCCTGTTGGTCTTCCTGCCCTTACCTTCTGAAGACTGGGGTTCCAGGTTTGTGCCCTCGAGTCTAGTATACGTGACTGGAGATCAGACACAGGCCCTCCTGCACACGAGACAAGTACTCCTCCAGTCAAGCCACATCTCAAGCTACCATCATGAGTTTTAAGCAGCAAAGAAGTCACTTCAGCAACACCTTCCTTTCTATCTGATGCGGCCCCTAGCTCCCTGTCTGCCTTAGGATGCTTACTGTGGACATCTTTCCTATGTGTCTTTTCCTTTTTCTCTCTCTCTCTCTCTTTTTGAGACAGAGTGTCGCTATGTGTAGTCCTGACTGGACTGGAACTCACACTGTAGACCAGGTTGGCCTCCAACTCACAGAGATTCCCCCTGCCTCTGCATTCTGACTGCTGGGACTAAAGGCCTGCATCACCAGACTGGCTGCTATATCTTTTGTTTGGTCCTTTTTATCAATAACATCAATGGCAGGGCCTTACCGGGCAGCATTTTTGTAGCCTATACCCAAACACAGAGTCTACTTTGGGGTGGGGAAGAGCTCAATAAATATTTGAATGAATGAATTACAACTAAGTACAATTGCTGGGTGTGGTGGCACACATCTTTAATTCCAGCACTTGGGAGGCAGAGGCAGGTGGATCTCTGAGTTCAAGGCCAGCCTGGTCTACAGAGTGAGCTCCAGGAGAGCCAGGGCTGTACACAGAGAAACTCTGTCTTGGGAAAACAAAACAAACAAACAAAATTTCAGGCTTGAGACCTCAATGAATAGACAGAACTTAACCAAAGACACCTATTTCCTGCTTCCTATTCTGTGCCAGACCAGTGGGGTCAGGAGCATACCCCCCGCTTATTTCACTTATATTAGCCCTACCATAGCCCTGCCTAAAGCCAGACTCCACCAGTTTTATTGAGAATATGGAAGCTCAGAATGGCTCAGATTTGCTAAGGTTGTGACGATTATTGGTAGCAAGCATAAAATTCAGGTCACTTGATCCCAAGGCTCATCTCACAGCACGCAGTCCCGTGCCTCTCACACACCAGTCTTCACGTGATGAAAGAATAAATAGCTTATTTTCTTGTGGGGAGGTAATGCGTTGTGTTGCTAATAGCTTCTTAATTCTTTAGTGTGAATCAGCCTTTGCCAGTAAAACAGGGTGGGAGGGAATAAGCTTCCTCTTGGAACTGAGCTGGATGGGCGAGGGACTAGAGTTGAACAGAGCATGTGCAGCAGGGAGCAGCCCTGTATATGGGACCAGAGGATGAACAGAGCATGCTCAGCAGGGATAGACGTGTATATGGGACCGGAGGATGAACAGGGAGGCAAGAGAGAAGCGGTGACAAAGAAAATTCTAGGATTAAATGTTGACATTTGGCTTGCACTCCCTGCACCACTCATTGTAGTCTGGAGCAAAAGCCAGTTGTCTTAGTCTAGTTTTTGTTGCTATAACAACATACCTGTGCCTGGGTGATTTGTAAAGAATAGAGTCTTGTTTAGCTCATGGTGGAGGCTGAAAAATTCAAGAGCATGGTGCTGATGTCTGGGGGGGCTTCTTGCTACGCTGGGGTAAAGCGAAGTTTGTCTCATGGTGAGACAGTAGGTACATCAGGCAGACCCCTCCTTTGCCATAGGCCACTTTTATAGTAACCCACTGATCCATGAAGATATTAAGCTGCCTCAGTGACTTAGTTACTTTTCCACCCTGATGCATGGGGGGAACGAACTTGCAGCACATAAAATCTGAGAGCTATGTTTAAACCACAGCGTCTGTTAAGCTCTCGGCATCTCCGTCTCCTGATCTGTAAGATAAGACTTTGTACAACTCTGATATCATGGGGTTCGCACATAGATTAAACCTGCGTAGAGCATGTGGAAGTGGGGCTGCATAATAAATGCTAGCTGCTCATGACTCTAATTAATTATCACTGGCTTCCATAGCAGAGGAATAGTGATTCCATTAATGTGGAGGTTTAATGGAGCCGGTCTAGGGTGGGTGCTGACTCCACGAGGAGGTGAGACTCAGGCTCTTTCCATATTGTTGCTCCATCACCTCTGTAGTCTCATTGGTCCAGAATGGTTAAGCCTGCCTTTCCCATCTTGCTCACATTCTTTTCTGGACGAGAGGGGCAGACAGGTATATAGTAGCCTTTCCTGTCACCGTGACAGAGTACTTGACAAGAAGCAGCTTCATGAAGAAGGGCATCTTTTGACATCCAGTTTGACAGAGTGGTCTGTCCTGGAGGGGAAGGCGTGGTGCTGAGAGCAGCTCCCAGCCAAGGTGGCAAGAATGTGAGGTGTTTGCTCATGATGGTGAAAAAGTAGAGAGGGAGGGGTGGGGGAGGGAAGAGAGAGGAGGAGGAGGGGAAAGAGAGAGGAGGAAGGGAGAAAGGTGGAGGGAGGAGAGGGGGAGAGAGAAAGGAGGAGAGAGATAGAGGGAGGAAGTAGGGGGAGGAGAGAGGGAGGAAGGGGGAGGAGAGAGAGGATAGAAAGAGGGAGAGATGTGAGACAGAGAGGAGAGAGAGAGAGAGAGAGAGAGAGAGAGAGAGTATCAGGCTAGAATCAGACAGAGGTGTTTCCCTCTATGCCTAAGTGACCCACTTCATCCAGCTAGGCCTGGGCTCCCAAAGCTTCCACAGATTTTAGTTCCCTGGACTTGACAAGTCAACAGTCCTGTGACTGTGTCTCGTCTCATGCCTTCATGCACAATGACTGCTTGTTGACAACCGTCATGCATACATGGTCTGCCATTCGTGCTCACTATTGAAAATGTTCAAGGGGCTGGAGAGAGGCTTCGCAGTTAAGGGCACTTACTGCTCTTGCGGAGGAACTAAGTTCAGTTCCCAGCTCCCACAAGTACCTGTACCTCCAACTCCAGGGAGATGTAATGTCTCTGGCTCCTTCAAGTACCCCCCCATACACACACAAACCACCCGTAATTAAAATAAATACCAAAAAAACCCACTTTCAAATATAGGTAACCTAGATCAGCTTGTAATAATGTCTCCTTCCAATCTGCTGCAGTTCCATCAGCCATGGAAGGTGCGAATAGATATCTTCTATTGTTAGACTATCACAGCATTTCACTGTGCGTGGCTTCTCATGATTCCTTTTCTATGTAGAAATAATTAAAAGCATTTGAGTCCTTAAATACAGAAGGAAAGATATTGACAGTGAACATGAAGCTTGAGGAAATGTGTTGACTGGATGCTTCTAACAGAAGTGTTATAGGTCAATGATGAAAAGTTAACAATATAAAGTCAAATAGTGGACTTCGATTTTCTCAGTGTTCCATCCTTGTAGAATTGTTTCACAATGCCAAACAAAACACCTTACAAAAACAGTTCAAATTCTAGTTGCTTTATTCTAATAGGCCATAAGGCTTTCTTTTAAAGCTTCATTTATACTTCTTCTTTATTTAAAGTTTATTTTTCTAAATTAATTTTATCTAATGTGTATGGATGTTTGGCTGCATGTATGTGTACCACTTGCTGGCAGTTTCCACAGAGGCCAGAAAAGGGCACCGAATCCCCTGGAACTGTACTTACAGATGGGTGTGAGCTGCCAGGTGGGTGCTGGGAATCAAACCCAGGTCTTCTCTGGAAGAGCAGCCATTGCTCTTCACCACTGAGCCATTTCTTCGGCCCCTTGTTTGTCATTCTTGACATCTTGTAAACATAAAAGGAACACAGAATGTCAGCTAAGACAGATGATTTCATAAGGAGGGAAATCCCTAAACCCACAGATGATGTTTATAACGAATCATATTGAACCCAATATGGGGCTACAATGAGTTATACAGAACACTCAGAATATGAAGAAAAGAAGTGGTCAGAAAAAGTGAGGTGTCGTAATTCACCAGCGGCCATCAACGCAAGTAAGTTGTCACACAAATGTGTATGACCCGTGCATCAGAGAACCATGTAGCTACTTCTCAGGCTGGAAGTCTGGGCTCTTGCTCTGCAGTGTTAAATGGTGAAGCATGGATGGCCACACCAGTAAGCATGTCTCCCGAACACTGGTTTCAGCACCCGACCATCTGGCCTTCACTCAATGTGTACATGTCTAACTTTAGATTACTCCTAATGTCTCAATATTAGTAGCAATATGATGACGGTCTCAGCACTAACACCATGAGGCTATGGCTGTTTATTGGGTTGACTTCCTAGAAATGAAGTGGCTGGGTCAGAAGGAACCCTGTTGCCAAACTGCTTTCTAGAAAGTGTGTCCTAACTTCCCTTTCCCTCATAAAGGAGTAAGACAGGGAGTGCTTGGCTCTTGAGACCTCTCTGCCCAGCTTGGTAGACTTCAGCCAGCGGCCGACGCCTCCTAGGGCCCATAGCTGGTACTGCAGCTGAGCATATTTTGTGTTTACCACTATTTCCAGTGTTTGTATGGCCTATTACTGCCTTTTGTCTCCTGATCCTTGGGCAGTGACACAGAATAAGTATGATGGCCTCATTTTACAAATGACCAGAATCTCAGAGGGTTGGGTGGCCCCGTTTGAGCCCTAATAGAGGTTTCCTGAGACCTGGCCAAGTGGCTGTCAGCAAGCTTTCCCTTGCAGGTAAAGGAAGGCTGCTGTGCCTGGTTTCCATGACGCCAACTGTGTAGCATTCCTAGAGACACAAGGAGCCTCAGTTCCTCCCTGTCTGCACCAGGTTCCAGCTGGTGCTGAACAGGGGAGGAGGAAGGCCCAAATCTACTGAGTCTATCACTGAGTCTGCATCATATACCGTCTGTTTTGTGCTCTCCCAGTATCTAGAGTTCCATGGTTGTGAAGGGAAACACACTGTAGCTTGTCTCCTGTGAGGAACCGCCTGGGGCATATATGTACAACTCAGGTCTAACAGCTCCAGGGGCAGGTCAAGTGCTGGCTGGGAACTCTCACAGACCGAGAATTGAACAGTCCACCCTTGAGTGCAAGGGAAGTATTGCTTATATGCCATGGATTAGGAAGGAAGGAAGGAAGGAAGGAAGGAAGGAAGGAAGGAAGGAAGTTCTCTCTTCTTTATTTCCTTCCTTTCTCCTCTCTCCCTCCCCCTCCTCTTTTGCCTTTTTGAGACAAGGTTCCTCTGTGTAGCCTTGGCTATTCTGGAGCTTGCTCTGTAGATCAGGTTAGCTTTAAATTCAGAGATTTGCCTGCCACTGCCTCCTCAGTGCTGGGATTAAAAGTGTGCGCCACCATTGCCTGGCTATACCAGGGATTATACGTTACTTCACCCAAATCTCAAGCTGTCAGCAAAGGTAACCTACCCAACAAAGGAGGATCCAGGCGTGTAAGAAAACCCCAAGAGTGGACCAGTGACAGATCTGGGCCCGTGCCTGCTGGTGATGGAGGGATGGATGGTTTTCATAGGGCCGCAGACGGAGAAACTAGGGGGGACAGACCACTAGAAACTCTCTTTGTGAGCCAAGGACACACAGGAAAGAAAGGAGCAGAGGAGCAGATAGTCTGGTGGCAGCAGCCTTTTTTAGTCTGTCTAAAAGGTCCCTTTAGGTCCAAGTGCCACCTTTATGGTCCTAGAAGATGTTACTCCAAACTCCCAGTAGATGGCAGTAGAGTGTCTTGAGTTAAAGAGTACCCCCCCACCCC
>LOEQ01009500.1:0-13663 GCA_001685075.1 Bramus lutescens
CTGGCATAACTGGATGTCAACATGTAGAAGAATGAAAATAGATCCATATCAATCACCATGCACAAAACTCAAGTACAAAAGCATTAAAGACCTCAATATAAATCTGACCCCACTGAACCTGATAGGAGAGAAAGTGGGATGTAGTCTTCAATGCATGGGCACAGGAGACCACTTCCTAAATATAACCCAAGTAACACAGACAATAAGAGGAACAATTAATAAATGGGACCTACTAAAATTGAGATGCTATTGTAAAGCAAAGGACACAGTCAATAAGACAAAAAGGCAGCCTATTGAATGGGAAAAGATCTTCACCAATCCCATATCAAAAAACTGATCTTCAAAATCTATAAAGAACTCAAGAAATTAGACATTAAAATTCTAAATAATTTAATTAAAATGGGGTACTGAACAGGAAATTCTCAACAGAAGAATTTCAAATGGCCGAAAGATACTTAAGGACATGTTCAACTTCCTCAGCTATCAGGGGAATGCAAATCAAAACAACTCTGAGATACCATCTTACACTTGTCAGAATGGCTAAGGTCAAAAATACTAATGATAGCTTATGCTGGAGAGGATGTGAAGTAAGGGGAACACTTATTCATTGTTGGTGGGAATGCAAACTTGTGCAACCACTTTGGCAATCCGTATGGCGGTTTCTCAGAAAATTGGGAATCGACCTACCTCAGGATCTTGCAATACCACTCTTTAGCATATACCCAAAAGATGCTCAGTCATACTACAAAAGCATTTGTTCAACTATGTTCATTGCAGCATTATTTGTAATAACAAGAACCTGGAAATAACCTAGATGCCCCTCAACTGAAGAATGGATAAAGAAAGTGTGGCTCATCTACATATTAGAGTTCTACTCAGCGGTAAAAAACAATGACATCTTGAATTTTGCAAAGCAAAAGGATGGAAATAGAAAACACTCTCCTGAGTGAGTTAACCCAGAACCAAAGAGATGAATATGGTATGTACTCACTCATAACTGGATACTAGCCATAAACAAAGGATATTGATCCTAGAGAAGCTAAGTAATAAGGAGAACCCAAACAAAAACATATATAGAGCCACCTGGAAATTGGAAACAGACAAGATCACCTGACAAAATTTGGGAGCATGGGGGCAGGGGTAGAAGGAAGGGGAAAAGGAGAGGGTTGAGGAGAACTTGAAGGAATGGGATAGTAGAGATGGAGGAAGGACAGATATGAGAGCAAGGAAAGAGATATCTTGATTAAGGGAGCCATTATGAGGTAGTGAGAAACCTAACTACCAGGTTTCCACAGGAATCCACAAGGATGACCCCAGCTAAGGCCCTAAGCAACAGAGAAGAGGGTGCCTGAACTGTCCTTGCCCTGTAGTCAGACTGATGATTATCTTAAATATCACCATAGAACCTTTGTCCAACAACTGATGGAAACAGAGGCAGAGACTCATATCAGGGCACTGGACTGAGCTCCCAAGGTCCAGTTGAAGAGTGGAAGGAGTGAGAATATGAGCAAGGAAGTCAAGGCCATGGGGGGTTCATCCACTGAGACAATGGGCCTGAGCTAATAGGAGCTCACCAACTCTAACTGGACTGGGAGTGAACAAGCATGGGATCAAACTAGTCTTTCTGAATGTTGTTGGCAGTTGGGGCAGAATGAGGGGCCACTGACAGTAGCACTGGGATTTGTCTCTACTGCATGTAATGCCTTTTGGGGACCCTATTCTCTTTGGATGTATACCTTGCTCATCCTAGATGTAGTAGGGAGGGCCTTGGACTTTCTACAGGTTAGGGTGCATTGTCCTCTCTTAGGATTGAAAGGGGTAGGGTTGAAGGGTGTGTGAAGGGAGTGGGAGGGGAGTGGGATGAGGGAAGGGTGTATGAATCTGGACTAGTATTTTTAAGTAATAAAATAAAATAATAAAAATAAAAATAACTTGCAAAGCAAATGAGTCTAGATTACTTAACTATAAATACAAGGTGGGTAGTGGGGTAGACAATAATAACCACTTGTTTTAAATCAGTTCAAGCCTATATTCATACTGTCATTTTTTATTTTTTACTTTTAAAGTGTGTGTATATATACATATATACATATCAAATAAATTGTAAAAATGGACAAACATATTAATTTTTCATGTGGTATGATCTGCCTTTTAAAAGAAAAATACAGCTGTCTATTAATAGAGAGCTACTTTAGTAAATTGGGGCATGGCCCAACTAGCTTCCTGTAAAAATAATAGGTGAATCAAAACCCAGATCCAAGGGAGGACCTTGGACTTCCCACAGGGCAGGGAACCCTGACTGCTCTTTGGACTGGAAATGGAGGGGAAGGGGGGGAGGGGGAGGGAATTGGGAGGAGGGGTGGAGATGGAAATTTTTAATAATAATAAAATAAATCTAAAATAAATAAATAAAAATAAAAATAAAATAATAATAATAGGGGAAAGCTCTTGGTATTAATATGGTACAAATGCCAAAAGGAACAGTTAAGACAAAAGTGAAAACAATAGCAAAAATTTGTCTATTATTTTTTTAACTGTCTTTTTCTCATAAGGATGAATATGTCAATTAATCTCATTATGTAGAAGTGCTTTGGGAAGGTCATCATCTAAAAATTAGTGGTGTTTGCCTCTGAAGTAAAGAAGATAGGTATATAGTATCAGGGACTAGGGGGGATATGAAATTGGAGTAAAAACCTTTTGATACTATATACCATTTCAAAGTGTTTACATTTACACAAGTAAAAATGAGATTGTTAAGGCTTAACAATTAGTTATGCTTCTCTGAAATTGTTGACTAAATATTTTTCAAACCTAAAAGATATTTCCAACTTTAAAAATCATATAAATAGTATGCTTACTTGTATGAAAAAAACAAGTGTTTTAAAAACTCAAATTATTACTTGTAATCTGCCATCAAAGGAGTTCTTTGAAAAACCAATCTTTGTAACTCACTGCCAAGATATTGATTCCTGACTCATCAGTGAAAAATAAATAAATAACTCTATGTGTAAGCTGCTGCTGCCAGATGTGCAGGGAGCTCCAGGTAAGGAATGTAAGTAGGGGCTGACAGGAAGGACCTAAGTAGTTCCTCAAGAGAAGGCTCAAAACTTAGAATTCATGAGTTACTAAACAGTACCATTTCTATAAAGTGAAATGAATTCTTAAGTCCCAATACATACTTCATTCTTCCATCTACATTCACAAGATAAATTATGATAATGTTTGGTTTGAAATTAAAATTTCCAACTATTTTCATTCCTCCTCTTTTGTTTCATTTAGTTCCATATCTACTAATCAGGTCAAATTTGTTATTTGAAGGATGATTTTTCTGGTAAATTTGGAGTCATCCAAGACTTACAGATTGAACGTCTATGCTGCCACTCACAAGTTCACATTTTGGTGCTTTAAGCATGGTCCCCCCCATGTGATTCTCTGGGGTTCTATGATGTCCCAAGAATACACCCATTCCATGATTAGTTGGGACCAGGTAAGAACAGCAGAAAGCTTTCTCTATGTTCCCTTCTCCTTTTCCTCTCACCCCAACTATATGAGGGCACAGCAAGAGGCAGGATGCTTTCTCCATGTTACTAATTTAACAGTTATATGAGCTAAATGTAATGATAGGGTTTCAGAAAAGTCACATCTGAGAAAGAATTTTTCTATTGTTCCTGGCCCAAAGATCATTACAGAATAGGCTACTGTCTATTGTCCAGGAGTCCAGATAAATATACTAGTAAAATCAATAAGACAAAATTCACAAAACATGTTTATTTTGATAACAAATGTGTAAATTAAACCAAACAATGATGATATCCAATATACATAATATTATGAAGGAACTTTAAAAAAGATCCCAATTTATGATGGTTCTACTTAGAATATTTTTTTTTAATTTTACACTGGCACAAAATCAACATGTATTCAATAGACACTTTTGTTGTTTTAATGTTTGCCTGGGTATCAATATACAGCAGACCGTCTTTCAAGATACAGGGTAGCATCAGTAATTTACTGTTCTCAGTCTTCCATACAGTGATGAGGTTAAATGAACATATTCTAGCAGCGATGTCCAACCCAGAGCCATTGGGAGGAAAATTCAGCCTGACACAAACTGTAAACTTATTTGAACATTTTGGGAAATGTTTGTGAATTTGGGGAGGATGCGTGGGTTCTCAAATGTGAATTTACAGATGACAACATCATGCTGCAATGTCAAAATTCTGGACTTGCCTGCCAATATATGGGAATGTTGAGCTATAATGTTTGGGAAAATGTGTGTATTAAATAAATTTCCAATTCATACTACGTATTTAGTTTGTAAAGGGTTTAGTGGAATATAACTTTACCATGACTCAAGGCATTAACATGATAGAATTTTAGAAAAGCTGTATGTTGGGGCTGAGGAGATAGCTGTTTGCTGGCATACCTGACAACCTGGGATAAATACCCCACACCCTCATACATGCACACACAAAATAAATACACATAATATTAGAAATGTAGAGTCTGGCATGGTGGCACACACCTTTGGTTCTAGTGTTCAGAGGGAAGGGCAGGCAGATCTCTAACTTTGAGGCCAGCCAGGTGTACAGGGTGAGTTCCAGCACAGTCAGAGCTGAACAGAGAAATCCCATCTCAAACAAACAAACAAACAAACAAAAAACCACCACAAAGAAGTGAAAGAAAGAGAAGCTACCATGGTAAAGTAATTAGTAGCAACAGAATTTAGTGCAGAAATTTAGGGCATATGTTAGTATTCATCAAGAATCATAAGGATGTTCATAATTTTTAGCCTTTATGCCACTTCTGGGCATTTATTTGTGAGGAAATGATTCAATTAAATAAAAATACAAAGCTATATATGTATATGAAGAGAACAATAAGGTGTTATGTCAGCATAATCTGTATTTCTATAATACAACTTAGTAAATTAAAAGCTAAATCAATGATAGTAGAAGATAACAGGTCAAAATAACTGCTATGAAATACCACTAATTGTTTGGAACAACAGTTTTAATGGATCAAAAATATGAGAAAATTTAATACTGAGAATGTTATATGAAAGTAGTATCATATAAAATATTCCTGGCTTTTGAATATGATTCAACAATTATACATGTGCAAATGACTAGAAGTTACTGTATAAAATGTTCATCCTTAACTGAAGAAATTCAATTATGAATTCATTTTAATTATCACATGCCTACAGTATTTTATCATGATTATCCTTTCTTGAAGTCCATGGATATTTGGTACTTAAAGAGTATAAGTCTAATCTAAATAGTAACTAACTCTCCAAAGCACAGCAATTATTGAGCTGTATGTATTGGTTTGTTTTCTCTCTAAAACACCTCACTGAATACTCTCACGGCAGCAGATTTTCACACCTGGTGTAGCTTCAGACTAAGAGACTGGCTTTATAAACCTCTGTCCTAAATCCTGTAGCTAATAATTACTTAACTGCAGAAGCCCATTATGGTTCAAATTGCTCCAAAGTTGTTTTCCTGATTGAAATGTTCATTTTGATTATTGTCTTTTATTTATTCACAGGGATACTTTAAAGCCCAGGCTCCAAACCCAAACCCTTGGGGTTATCAAGAAATATTGGAAAGGCAGATTATAAATGTTCAGTTATAAATATGAGCATTATAAAAGTTCTGTTATAGACCTTCCTCTGTCCTTTGACGCTTCCTTAGCTGCCTGGAGGAAGGATATGTGTATGCTTTTACTTGATATTTAGGACTTCATCAGACATTGTGCAGAGCAATGTGTTTTGAGTCAGGATATGAAAAAATGCTGGGAGATACACCTAACTGTAGAACCGAAAGTAGATTTTGTGACGCAGTATAACTTTATTTTTTTCCTTTAAAATGTTATCCTCAGGCTTTTGTCTTGGGGTCCAAAACTATGGGTTCTAACCCTGAATAGGAATTCAGGAATAGATGCCTTATGCAGAGAAATGTCTTGACCTAGAATATGACTTCTCATACTGATTCCAAGTGTTTACTCTAGAAGTGTAACAAGAGAGGAGACAAGATATGTCCACTCTTCAAAGACTAAAGGACCCAAGCACCAAAAAGGAAAAAAGACAAATGTCAAGGCCTTGTGTCCATTTTTATGTCTAAGCAAATGAAGTTATGTTGTCGGAGGTTTCTTTCCCACCCTGTCCTACATTTAAGTCACAAAAAAATCACACAGAGGTCTGGAATAGTTATAAAGTAATTGGCCCATTAGCTCAGGTTTCTTATTAACTCTTATAACTTATACTAGCCCATTATTCTTGTCTATGTTAGTCATGTGGCTCAGTACCTTTTTTGGCGAGGCAGTCACATCTTGCTTCCTCTGTGACTGGGTCACAACTGCAGACTAGGACTTCCTTCTTCCCAGAATTCTCCTGTTCTCCTTTAACCACTTATACTTCCTGCCTGGCTACTGGCCAATCAGAGTTTTATTAAAATACAATTGACAGGGTACAAACCATTGTCCCACAGCACTCCCACCCCCTTTTTTTAAGATTAAGAACTCTAAATCTAATATCCTTTGTTTAGCTTTTCTCCTGACCGTTATCCATAACAATTTGCAATCAACATTCTAAACAAAGAAAAATATCCATAGTCCATTTTTTGGGAATATGGATGTAGTTTTCCAGGCTACTTCCTGCTTGTTGGAGGTGCTGATAATATTATGGGGACCTAAAGAAAATTTAGAATTATCATCAAGTCATGACTGGAGTATCCTGTGAGGCTTGATCATCTCAGGTGGCAGTCTTGAATCTGTTCTTGATGTAGAACTCAGACATCTGGGCCATCCACTCCTACCAGATTTTTCTCAAGTGGTATTCCTTGATCAAACCTGCTTTTTCTTAACTCAGAATGAACCCACAGCCTCTTATTTCCTGTGGAAACAAAAACAAAACCTCTTCTCCAAAGTAACACACCTTTTGGCTTCATTTTAGAAGTCAAGGTATTTTCAAAATATATATCTTGGATTAATTCAGCAGCATTTATAAACAAATATCCTTTGGCAGCTGTTGCTCCTTCCTCATCATTCAAACAATTCAAAGAGAACATAATAACGTACAGTATCCAGACTCTCTGTGTATTTTTCATCTTTACATGGCTTTATTTTAACCTNCTGGGTCACAACTGCAGACTAGGACTTCCTTCTTCCCAGAATTCTCCTGTTCTCCTTTAACCACTTATACTTCCTGCCTGGCTACTGGCCAATCAGAGTTTTATTAAAATACAATTGACAGGGTACAAACCATTGTCCCACAGCACTCCCACCCCCTTTTTTTAAGATTAAGAACTCTAAATCTAATATCCTTTGTTTAGCTTTTCTCCTGACCGTTATCCATAACAATTTGCAATCAACATTCTAAACAAAGAAAAATATCCATAGTCCATTTTTTGGGAATATGGATGTAGTTTTCCAGGCTACTTCCTGCTTGTTGGAGGTGCTGATAATATTATGGGGACCTAAAGAAAATTTAGAATTATCATCAAGTCATGACTGGAGTATCCTGTGAGGCTTGATCATCTCAGGTGGCAGTCTTGAATCTGTTCTTGATGTAGAACTCAGACATCTGGGCCATCCACTCCTACCAGATTTTTCTCAAGTGGTATTCCTTGATCAAACCTGCTTTTTCTTAACTCAGAATGAACCCACAGCCTCTTATTTCCTGTGGAAACAAAAACAAAACCTCTTCTCCAAAGTAACACACCTTTTGGCTTCATTTTAGAAGTCAAGGTATTTTCAAAATATATATCTTGGATTAATTCAGCAGCATTTATAAACAAATATCCTTTGGCAGCTGTTGCTCCTTCCTCATCATTCAAACAATTCAAAGAGAACATAATAACGTACAGTATCCAGACTCTCTGTGTATTTTTCATCTTTACATGGCTTTATTTTAACCTTTATTTCTTTTATTTTTATTTTTAATTTTTGGCTTTTTGAGACAGGGTTTTTTCTGTGTATCTTTGTACTGGAACTCACTCTGTAGTACAGATTATCCTTGAAATCACAGAGATTCACCTACCTCCACCTCCCAAGTACTGGGATTAAAGGTGTGTGCCACCATACCTTGAACTCACAGAGGTCTGTCTGCCTCTGGCTCCCAAGTGTTGAGATTAAAGGTGTGTGCAACCATTGAACTCACAGAGATCTGTCTGCCTCTGTCTCCCAAGTGTTGGGATTAAAGGTATGTGCCACAATACCCAACTACTCTCTCTCTTTTTCCTTTTTATTTTAAGGACTTTAACTCTTTTTCTTTTTTCTCCCAAGCCTACATATATTTTTAAACATACTGTAAACTGTTTAGAGGCTATTTTTCTTCTGAAACTATCTTTATTGTATCTCTCTTTTTCTGACCACATGTGTCTTTAATTTGCTGAATGATATGGAGAGGATTAAAGCTGTGGCTTTTGACAGCTGGATGCAGCCCATTCTTTAGCTTTCTGAGATTCCAGCCTCATGGCAGAGGTACTGGTTGTAGCCATGTTTATTGCAACAACTCTATGGTGTTTCAAGGTCCCTGCAACTAAACAAGCTGCAGCAGTCTGCTCACAAACCACACTCAAATGTTCTGGAACTGGACCTCTTGCTTGAAAGAGTCAGAGTTTGCACAGGCAAGACGGCCCAGAAGGCCAGCATTTTAAAACAGTGTGGCTTTTTTCCTGCTATGGCTGAAAACTAAAAACCATGTGGTCAGCTTTTTGTCAACACCATCTAAGTGTTTCATGGCAGGATCTCTTATAAGAGCTGCAAGGTTTTACAACTAAAGCTGAATCAGGAAGTCTCTCTTAAATGAGAGCACTTGCCTCTAGCAAGAAGAGCCCCCCCAAGAAAGTGCTGCTATTAATAAGCCATGATTAACTCTATTATTTTTTATCTAGAATTACTTCCCAAGATCTCTCAGGCTTTACGTGGATGCAGTTGTCCACATGGGTTCCAGAGTTAATATGATAGACTCCTGAAGGGGGAAAAAAGATCTTTGAAAATCCTATTCCCAGAGAAATTAGACAGCATTTCGTTTGCCATAAAGGCATCATTTAGGTCATGGAATAAATATGCAGGCACCTGCCCGGGGAACAAAGAAATCTAGCAGCAGGCTCAAAAGAAGCCTTTCCAGAAAGCCACTTGTTTCTACCTCTTCTCATCATATAGCTCCAAGTCCTCCTCTTTTGCTCAATGAAACTCAATACTTTGAAAAAAAACTATATTTTTTTCTTATTTTCCATATTTTTCCTTAGTTCAATTGTAAGGGGATTTTATTCTCTTGGCTTAGCCAATTGGTTGGTAGTTTGTGCATGTAGAATAAAAACTAAACTGGAAAACTGGGTTTGAATTCCTCACACAAAATATTAACTATATAGGACTAGAGACAGGACTCTGAAGATAAGAGTGCTTAGTCTAGGAACATGAGAACCTGAGTTCAAATCCCCACCACTCATGTTAAAAAGAGGGGAGGTTTTAGGATTATAGGCTAAGCATGCCTATAATCCTAACATTGTGGCCTGAGTAGGTGTGTTGGGAGGAAACACAAATGCATATCACAAAATCTTGCTGGGCAGCCAGCCTAGCCAAAATGGTCTCTTTCTGGCTCAGTGAGAGATCCTACTTAAAGATTATAAATCCAAAGAGAGACACAGAAAAAGACATCTGGAATCTTATTCTGGCCTCCACTGGCATATTCATACACATATATGCCACACACACATACACACGCACACATATGGAAAGGAGTGAGAGGGAGAGGGAGAGACAGAGAGGACAATTTACTATATTGTTGAAAAACTACACTTCTCTGAGGTTCTCTCCATTTCTACAAGCAGTGAACCACATGATTGCTAGCATGCCATCTACCTCAAAATGTTCTATATCCAACAGAAAAAAATAATACATGGTGCCAAGAAATACTTGCTGGAGGATATATATCTTGAAAAGCAGATGAAACTATTGTGGAGTTTATAAAACTGACATCTCATTTTTACCCTGCTTGATGTCTCAGAAATGAATCATCTGATGGAATGCACCACTCTTAGAGCTAAAAGCATATAGATCAAAACATAGAACTAAAAATAAAAGATGAGCCTATATTAGGAAAAGGTAACTGGGAGCCAGTGAAGAAATTTCTACATGAGGAATTTCTTACATTCTTTAATAACAACACAAACAAGTAGGAAGGAAAAATCCAGGCACTACTCACACTGCAGATTTTCTTCCTGGCAGACCACATTCTGAGTGTGAGCTTGTATTTCATCATCTCTGAAGCCTGAAGGCATTAGGGCCAGTTTATTCTCCAACTCTTCATCATGATGCACCATGCTGAGCTTAACTATGATCAAGTTAGCAAACAGGAATATGTAAACAAGATACAAGCGAGTAAGAGTTAAGTATAGCCCATAAAAATATCTCAAATTTCTCATGATAAAATAATTTGAACCCACCTGGTGGTGGTGGTGCATGCCTTTAATTTCAGCTCTTGGGAGGCAGAGGCAGTCAGATCTCTGTGAGTTCGAGACCAGCCTGGTCTACAAAGTGAGTTCTTGGGCTGTTACACAGAGAAACCCGGTCTTGAAAAAAAGAAAAACAAAATAATAATAATAACAATAATTTGAACCCTCTCTTTATTCACCAAATGTCATTAAGTCTACAAGCTTGTTCTTTGTTCCTTTTGCTTCCCCACCTCAGAGTCACAGCCCTAAAATTTAGGCTATATCTCTTCACCTGCCACTATACAAAATAGTAAGATTCTTTCGTCTGAAAAAAAAAGGACACAAACTTCATGTACTACTAGTCAGTTCAGGCTGCCATCACAATGTCCTACATTGAGTCCCTTAACCATCTATCTATTTTCTCACACTTTGGAGATTATACATCCAAGATCAAGATAGTTTCTTGTGGGGACTTAATTCATTTTATGCATGACTTCTTTCTTCACATGGCTGAAAGAAAAAGTAACAGCAAGTTCTCAGGAAACTTGCCTATCATGAGGTCCGACTTTCATGACCTTAACTAAACGTGATCCATACCTCCCAAAGAACCTGTTTCCAGCCACCATCACCTTGAGGATTATGCATTCAATTTACAAGTCCATAAAATGTAATTTCCAAGAATTCTCTCCTTTCTCCTCAAGATTATATATATCCTGTACCTGCACTTACTCTAAACTCTTCACTATTTTATAGTCAGTATTGTCTGCACTTTGGACACTCAAATATTTGAACCATTCCCTAAACCTCTTTAATTCTGTAAAGTGGTTACATTTGTAGAAACTTCAGTGAAAAGTTTAAGAAAAGGGAGTTAGAGACAAGAGGATTCCCCTAGGAATTTCTAGTCAGCTAGTCTAGCCAATCAGTGAGTTCCTGGTTCAATAATAGTCTTGACTCAAAAGATAAGGTAGACAGAAATAGAATAGACAAAATAGAAGAGATCTTACATCAGTCTCTGGCCTTCAAATGCAAGACACATATTCATATACACTTGCACATAAATGTATACATTCAGACACAAGTGTGTACACACATACAAAGTAATTAAAGATAGGACTATTATAGAGTCCATTCCCATAAGTACCTATCATGCAAGCTTCTGTCTATACCAAAAAGACTGTAGAATCACTTGGGTGAGCATTAATTAAGTCAAGGACCAAGTCTTGCCTGTTCCAGACACAGCTTAGCAATGGCAGAACTCTTCTTTTCATTAGATTCTCCACCTGAGAAATACTCTCTCCTCAGGCCTGGGGATTAGCTCAAGAGAGCCCTCTCAGTGCTTGGGTATGGTTGAACATCACCAGTAAGGAATCTGGTAACTTTCTCGCAGAACGATGGATGGGATAATTATTGTAATGAATAGAAACACTAAGCACAGCACTTGTCCCATGGCAAACAGCACTCTGTAAGCAGTAACCATTAGCATTCATTCAGGACATCTTGAGTGTCATCTCAGCTTTGCAACATCACTTCTAGCAGCAAAGTCAATGGAGAATTCAATCAGTGAGACTCTGGAGAAAAAAATGGGACATCCTGTTTTAAATGAACCTATGATGTTTTCCTTCTTTCAACCCTTATACCATTGGATAATACTACATAATTAACTCTCAATATCTGCCTCCAATTTTATAAAGGTTTTCATACTATCCCAAGTCCAAAAACCACTACCCACACTGGATTTTCAAAGCCCACTTAATTAAAGCTGCTGTGAAACCTACTCCAAGGCTCATAAATTGATTTATAGATATTTGCATATGTGGACATCTATCTGTCTTCAGATTGATTGTAAGCAGGTCTCGCACCATTCTCCTCTGTAAATTTCGTAGTGTTTATAATGACTGATTTTATGTGGTAATCTGGCTAGGCTGTAGTATTCATGTATTTATTCAAATTATCTATTTTTAGATAATATAAACATTTCTATCATTAGACTTTAAATGAAAAAGGTTATTGTTCATAATATTGGCAGACTCATCTACTTGGTTAAAGACCTTAACAGAAAACAGACTGACATTCTTCAGAGACTCTCAGCTTCTTAGGATTTATTCTTCAACACCAACATTTTTGGAGGGTCTAAAACCTGCCTACAATGTACATTTGAGACTTGTCAGCCTCCATAATTCCATAAGCCAATTCCATAAATAAATTTAGATACCACACAAATATTATTGGAGCATGTGTACATGCATATACATACATATTCCATCCTAAATTGGTGTCTGTATGTGTAAGGGGATTGTGCAAGTGTACACACAAAAGACTTTGCAAATATGTTATGTGTGTTATATGTGTACATGTATGTGCGTCTGTAAGTGTGTGTGTGTGTGTGTTTTCTTGTGATTATTAAACCTGGTTGTTGACATGATGGAATCCAGAATCACCATGGCAAAGACATCTATGGATGTATTCATTGAAAGCATTTCCAAAAAGATTTAACTGAAGCAGGAAGACCCACTCAGTACAAGTGGTCCCATCTCATGGGCTGGGGCTCTGGAATGAATAAAAAGAAAAAGGAAAATGACCACCATCATTTCTCTCTGCTTCCTGATTACAGTCACAATGGAGCAACGACTTCACATTCCTGCCATTGTGTCTTCCCTGCTATGAGAACTACAGCCATTAAATCTGTAAGCTGAAATAAACCTCCCTTCCCTGAATTACTTCTTATCAGATATCTGTCACAAAAACAAGAAAGCTAGTGTCCTCTTCAATTTCTTTCTTCAATGCCTTAAAGTTCTTGTGAAATAGATCTTTCACTTACTTGGTTAGAGTTACCCTGAGATACTTTATGCTATTTGTGGCTATCGTAAAAGGTGAAGTTTCTCGGATTTCCCTCTCTGCTTCTCTATCCTTTGTATATAGGAGGGCTACTGATTTTTTTAAGTTGATCTTGTAACCTGCAACATCACTGAAAGTCTTTATCAGCTATAGGAGTTCTATGGTAGAGTTTCGGGGTTCTCTAATGAACACTATCATATCATCTGCAAATAATGAAAGTTCAACTTCTTCCTTTCTGATTCGATTCCCCTTGATCCCCTTATGTTTTCTTATTTCCATTGCTAGAACTTCAAGAACTATGTTTAAGAGTTATGGTGAGAGTGGGCAGCCTTGTTTTGTTCCTGATTTTAGTGAAATGGCTTTGAGTTTCTCTCCATTTAATTTGATAT
>LOEQ01009500.1:20225-32759 GCA_001685075.1 Bramus lutescens
CAATGGAACTGGGATTTGATTCTACTGCATGTACTGGCTATGTGGGAGCCTAGTTTGGTTGGATGCTCACGATCCTAGACCTGGATGGAGGGGGGAGGACCTTGGACTTCCCACAGGGCAAGGAATCCTGACTGCTCTTTGGACTGGAGAGGGAGGGGGAGGGAGAATTGGGGGGGGAGGAAAATAGGAGGAAGGGAGGAGGTAGAAATTTTTAATAATAATAAAGAAAATGGGGGGAAAGATTCTGTGTGAGTATGTTTCCATGTCTATGTGTGTTTCTTGTGCTTTTTCTTTGGCACTTTTGATTTTCCAATGAGACTGAGCAAGTAAGGGTGTGGATTGGGGTGAGTGGGGAGGAAGGGGAGATCTGGGAAGGGTTGATGAAGGAGAAAACAATCAAAATATATTCTGTGAAAAATGTATTTTCAGTTTAAAGAAGTAAAGGTAATGAGAAAAAATAACAGAATAAAGCAAGTCATAGGCAGCAGGCAGAAGAAGAAAAGGAGGCCAATATGTGTTGAAGTCCTGAGAGAACCCTGATCAAATGTGAAACAGACAGAGGTAAAGTAAGACTTAGGAGCCTAGAATAGACGGGTGATGAAGCCAATGCACAAGCAGCCGTAGAATCTCCCATAAAAGAACAAGCAGTGATAAGGGATCAGGATACAGAGTCAGTGGAGGTTAAACTGAGGAAAGGGGGGTAAGCTGTCTCTGGGAGCACTACAGCAGACCCTCTCAGTAATGTTCACACTGCACTTAACTCATTAGTGCCTGTAGTACTAGCTCAGGGATTTTAAACCTGTTTTAATAATGTCTTGAGGAATCAGAGAGCAGATTTTCTTCTCCACTTACTTGCCAGTGCTAGCAGTTTCCAGTTGCAGGATGCTTAACAAAGCATGCATAGGAATGGAGTGTTCTATTTTGTCCTTGTCTCTCTCTCTCACACACACACACACACACTGTCTTCCCCTATAATAGATGACTTTGACAGAGCTGCTGATTCCACCAACTTCCCCTCCAGCTTTTGGATAATTTATCCATGATGATTTCAGGACAATACATGCTGCTTCATAGGCCCAGTATGGTAGCAGGCTCTGAGAATTTGCACATTAACTGCCCTGGAATTAGACCTGTCAAGCTAGACAGGCAGACACAGACTCATTCTTTGGCACCAGGATAAAAAGAGGAACTAACTCAGGGTTTAATGATCCATGCAGTCTCAAGGATGGAAGACAACCCATTTTATATACTAAATATGTTACCTGTGTTTCTAAACCATGCTCTTTTAATTTCATACCACTTGACACACACAAAGAGGGTTTTACTTCATCTTCCATTCTCAACACTTTAAAAAAAACTTCAAAACTGGAAAATATTTTCGTATTAGGGTGTTATGCATTTAGTGTAAAGCACAAGCCTTAAACATATAGCTTCTGCACACACACACACACACACACACACACACACACACATCTATCTAACCAACAGCCAGATCAGGACATAAAGAATACTGCCCCATAAAAGAGTCTTTTGAGTATCTCCCTTCAATATTTTTTTCTTTACAATATTGCATGGGATTATGGCACACTCTGGTAATCCCAGCCCTCAGGAGCTGGTCACTAGGTGATTGGAAGTTCCAGTTCAGTCCCTCTTGTGTGAGACTATTGTAAATAATAAAATAGTAGTATTGATCCACAAAAGTAGCTAAGTTATGTTCATCCCACTGAGATTTGAGAAAACTGATTTGCTTTCAATGTTTACGGAAACAATAATGAGAAAAACAGCCAGCAAATCATTAACTAGTCAGAGATTTTTCAAAAAAACTTTTAGAAGAAAATCATCTTTAAGCAATATTGGAAGCAAGAACTGTAATGATCTGTTCTGTCTCTTTAAGAGACAAGTCACACCCACTCCCTGCCCTCTGAGACAAAATGATCTTCAGCTTCTAGCCTAAGTTCCGTCTTTTTTGTGTCTCCCTCCTGGAGAGGCAGTTTCTCTCTCTCTCCTCTCTCTCTCTTCTCTCTGTCTCTCTGTCTCTCCTCTCTCTCTCTCCTCTCTCTTCTCTCTGTCTCTCTGTCTCTCCTCTCTCCCTCTCTCCCTCTCTCTTCTCTCTGTCTCTCTCTGCCCCTCTCTCTTTTCTTCTTCTCTCCTTCCCTTCCATAACCCACTAAATAAATATCCAACCTCACTCTGCATGGTCTGCCTATCCATCTGTATCTCACCCCTCGCCACGTGATTCCCTGCCTGGGACCAGCCACCTTGAAAGACCTGAAGCATGGTCTCATGACATGCCCATTTGTCTGTCTCTCATCTGTCTGTCTCTCCTTGTGCCCTGCTGCAGCCACTTGGGGAACTGTGCTGTCCCTGCCTGGGACCAGCCGCTCTTGGGACCTGATTCCTGCTGCCACATGGCCCACTACTAGCACTCGGGTTCCTACAGAATTTCTGCCACTGCAGCCACTGGGGATCTGAGGATCCTGCAGCATTTTTAATAATCCATTACAGGAACAAGTACTGGAGAACGTTTGCCTTCAACTGTTGAAAAGTCTGAAATATAACCAAATATAGCTATGACCAACATGTATGTCAGTTGGGTAAAAAAGAAATAGGCTGGAGAAGAGAAATATTTGACCTATATTTATGAAGACTTTTATACCTATACATATGTATGTGTGCATATGTATATATATATACACATACATATGCTTTTTTCATTTCACTCAACATGGAAATAAGATATCTGAAGGCATAAATCAGAAGCAAAAATTTCTTAGAAAAGGGACTTTCATACCTTTCTGAGTCAGACTAGGTTATTTCAGGAAACAGTGAACTTATGACTACTTGAATAATTAAACAAGTGACTTTTCCCTTCTGTATGCCACAGAATGCAAACTGCAGAGAGTAAATACCTTTGTGAAAATCAGGAATAATGAAGAGAAGTCTCACAAGTACAAAAAGATACAGGGAGACAGCACTCAGAGACATCACCACAATCACTACCTCCATGGTCAGGAGCATGACACAGTCTGTAATTAACATTTATCAAGAGTACAAACAGAAAAACTTCGTGAGAAATGCAACCACATACTATTGCCCTTCACTCAATAGCTCTTTGTAATGCTCTAATGCCAACTTTATCTGAAAAAGAGGATGTCCAGAATTAGCTTTGGACAAAACTAGTCTGGGAGTAGGACGTTTATAACTTTCTCCACTTTCTAACCTAACTACTGTTTAACATCCACTATTGTATAAAGCAGCAAGTGGTCAGAGAATTATAATTGCCTTCTAACTCCCACCAAGTCAGCAGCATTGATGTGAGAAAAGAAATACTGTCTCCTTACCATCATTTACATTCTCATTTGCACAGACAATAACACATTCAAGTCTATGTCACTTAAAACTCCTTTAGTAGCAGAACCCATCTTTAATAATCAACTAAGTAGCTGCCGTGTTGCCCTCTACGATTCACCACAAAGACCCCCAGCTTAGTTTCCTATGAGTAAGCTAATTGGAAATGTCTGTGCCATTGGGAGACCCACACTGGGCAGTCTCACTTAAGCTAAGGATTGATTACTTTTGCATTTCAAAGCCTTTGCCAAATCATAGCATAGAAAGAAAATAATGAACTACAAATCCCAGCCTAGACATTTCTTCTGATTCTGTGGATTCAGAAATAAACTTAATTTCTCTGTGACACAGTTTGTTCATATGTGAATTGGAAGTAACTTATAAATAACTGCTATCAATGCCAAAATGATAAAAATAAGACAGCTTGCAATCATACTAAATACTTAATGCTAACATACAGTGGTGGGCTCTGCGATAAGACTGAATAGTGTCTCTAGTCTTTGCTGACATGCCAGAATAGGAAAGTCTCAGACACATTACCTAGAATTGGACTTGGATGGATGAAAGCTTTGGGGAAACTACTCTCTGCATCAACAACTGTGGTGTACACAAATGGAAATAAATATGGGGAGAAATTAGCCAATCCCAGGGAGACTTCTGGAGCTGGAATGGTCCATTTGAGTTATACCACCTGAATCAACAACTGTCTTTTAAGAAACTGTTTCAGATCAGCCTTGTGTTGCAGTCTGTCACTGTATATGGAATGTGAGCGGAAGTCACATAAGAAAAATTCCCAGAAAGGGATTCAGATGAGAACTCTCAGCCAAGAGCAGAAGTATAGAGATCAAGCACCTGGGTCATTATAGGAGGAACTAGTTAGCACCCCAGAACCCTTCAGCACAACCTGTGCCACTTGTGTTCATTTGCTTTCTGTAGGTCCTGATGGAAGTCCTCCATGGTTCTGAATGGTTTTTTATTTTTTTTTCTCAAAATGCCTATGAAAGGAAAAACAGAGGAAGAAAGGGAAGAAGTGGGAACAGACGGGGAGAGAGAAGGGGGTTAATGATGGATGGATGGGTGTATAGGTGGGTGGAACAAACTCTGAAGATAGTCTCTACACAACAAATATGTACTGCCTCCCTCCTCTATTACTGATTCTTGACTCTCCTCCTTATCTTAGCAAGTACTTTTACGGATCTAGGTAACTTGATTGGTTAGGAGATCCTACGTTCATTTCAGAGGAGGCTTTGAAGATTCATGCCTCTTTCAGATCATGAGTGTTGTATTTTTCTAATCAGCTGATGTCCTCTAATTCATCCTGCCTACTTAGTTAGACATTCGTAGTAACTTTTCCATACTGAATGCTCTCTGGTAAAGATAACAGAAAACACAAATACCTTCATTTTCTGCCCACTCCTAAATGATGAGCTATGTGATTATCCCCAGACTTTTAAAAAAATATTTATTTATTCATTATGTATACAATATTCTGTCTGTGTGTATGCCTGCACAGACCCCATTGCAGAAGATTATGAGCCACCATGTGGTTGCTAGGAATTGAACTCAGGACCTTTGGAAGAGCAGGCAATGTTCTTAACCTCTGAGCCATCTCTCCAGCTCCATCCCAGACTTTCTTAACCAGAACATGCCAATAATTATCCTTATATGCTTGATCAACTAGATAAACCAACTATTTTTCGAAGTTGAAGATTTTATAGGTATTTTCACTTCAACATACTTCTTTACACATATATACAAACACAGAGAGAGAGAGAGAGAGAGAGAGAGAGAGAGAGAGAGAGAGATCACCCACAGCTACACCTATTTGGACAATTTCTTCACCCTTTTCAGAGTATCTTCCAAGAGGTTATCATACATCCAAGTCTATATTTGAGTTGTATCTGCATCTGAAGCCAAGTAATCCATGAATGGAACCACCACTTTTGAGGATATCAACTCACCTCTTTTGCAACTTAGTTTATTGCATATATAGATATGTGTATATTTGCAGATTCAATATGCGTGTAGCATGTGACGTTATTAGATCTTTCATAACATACATAATTTTTGAATAGGCTGAGCTAGATCAGTAACTGGGATGGAGATATGGAAAGCCTGTATCCTTTAAGTTTCAAGGTGACACTAAGCTCTATTAGTGTTTTCAGGGTTTGGTATTGCTTAAATTTACTCTCATTTTTAGAGCCTTTAAATTGACCTTCTTAGCCCATAGGCCAAAGAACCAATGAGGTGATTATGCCAACTCACTTCACATCATCCCAGTTATACACCTAGAATGCCAGGGACAGGTCACATTGTGGCACAGCTGACTCATTGCTGGCCCATCTTGAGCCAGAAACCCATTCATTATGGTTTTCTGCACACCAATGTCTCCTTGACTCTCATTCTCCCTAATGGGAAGCTTTGGGATTCTAGGTATCAAGCTCAGTTTGGACCCTTGGACCCTAGGAATACTTGTTTAAGTGCACAGTTTCATGAGTAAATGGCCTTTAGTCCTTTGGGAAAAGAACTATCCTTTGCCATAGGCTTATCGCCGCTTCTTTCTGAGGACTTAACCGCTTCTTTCCATATTATAGGTTCAGTTCTACTGGGTTCTGCAGCTGTAGAACTTAGTTTCTTTCCTAAGCAAGCTCACACTTGTCTAACTCTGGTGTATGACTTGACCTATTAGACTGTAAGCAGCAAGGAGATTAAAGCAAATCCTAGGGTGTGGGGAGAAAGAGATCAAATGTGGTTTTGCAAGACAAAGGTTCCTACTTTGCCTTCAGGCAAAGGGTGGGCTACTCATCTCCAATAGCAAATCTGGAAGTTCATTCTTTACTCAACCTAGTCATATTTTCTCCCTAATTTGGCATTGTGAATTCACCAGGACTCAAAATGCAACATTTTTTGTTGCTATGGTACTCATAAAATTTTAAAAAGGATGTGGTTTTCTCAGTACTTTCTGCCTTCATGTTGTAGGAGATAATAGGCTCTGTCATTACTACTGAGAACTGCCAAATCAACTCAAGATCTTTGGCTTTCTCCTATTTCAGTCATGAACAAGGTCAAGAATCTCTATATTTGTGCCTAATAAAACCAGATTATATCATCTAGCATAGATAAAGCCAAGGTAGACACCACTGTCACCAGGTGACACCTGACTAGGTATCCCTACACACATACATTAAATCTCATTTTTCTAAGGTTAGTAGTTAAAAGCTAAGGCCATCTGAGGCCAAGAAAGGAGTAAATTTCCAAAAAGAAACAGCCCCCCATTGGTCTGCTCTGTCCCTTTAAGAGACAAGCCATGCCCACTCCCTCCTCCATCCAATGAGGAAAACTGATCTTCATCTTCAGCTCCAGCCTGAGTCTTTTTCTTGTTCTCTCTCTCTCTCTCTCTCTCTCTCTCTCTCTCTCTCAGCTTCTGTCTCTCCCTTTTCCCTACTTCTCCCCTTCCCCATCTCTGTTTCTCTCTTTCTCTCTCTGTCTCTCTTTCTGATCTTCCCCTTTCTCCCCTTCCCTTCCATAACCCACTAAGTAAATATCCAACTTCACTCTGCATGACACACCTATACTACTAGGTCTCTCACTCACCATGCAGCTTCCTGCCTGGGACCCAACTGTTTTTGTGGTCTGCCATGGTCTTGGAAACCACTGCCTGCTGCCTTCTGCCATTGGGGACCTGAAGCATGGTCTCATGGCCTGCTGCCCACTGCCATCATTGAGCTATAGGCTCAATGTCCTTTGTTTATAGCCATTATTCACTTATGAGTGAGTACATACCATATTCATCTTTTTGGATATGGGTTACCTCACTTAGTATAGTGTTTTCTAATTCCATCCATTTGCATGCAAAATTCAAGATGTCATTGTTTTTTACTGCTGAGTAGTACTCTAATGTGAAAATGTGCCACACTTTCTTTATCCATTCTTCAGATGAGGGGCATATAGGTTGTTTCTAGGTTCTAGCTATTACAAATAATGCTGCTATGAACACAGTTGAGCAAATGCTTTTGTAGTATAATTGAGCATCTTTTGGATATATGCTCAAGAGTGGTATTGTAGGATCATGATGTAGATTGATTCCCAATTTTCTGAGAAACCACCACACTGATTTCCAAAGTGGTTGTACCAGTTTGCACTTCCACCAGCAATGGATGAGTGTTCCCCTTACTCTACATCCTCTCCAACATAAGCTATCATTATTTTTTTTATCTTAGCGGGTGTAGTAAGATGGTATCTCAGAGTTGTTTTGATTTGCATTTCCATGATAGCTAAGGAAGTTGAACATGTCCTTAAGTATCTTTTGGCCAGTTGAAATTCTTCTGTTAAGAATTCTCTGTTTAGTTCAGTACCCCATTTTTTAATTGGGTTATTTAGAATTTAAATGTCTAATTTCTTGAGTTCTTTATAGATTTTGAAGATCAGTCCTTTGTCTGATGTGGGGTTGGTGAAGATCTTTTCCCATTCAGTAGGCTGCCTTTTTGTCTTATTGACCATGTCCTTTGCTTTACAGAAGCTTCTCAGTTTCATGAGGTCCAATTTATTTATGTTGCTCTCAGTGTCTGTACTACTAGGGTTATATTTAGGAAGTGGTCTCCTGTGCCCATGCATTGAAGACTTCTTCCCACTTTCTCTCCTATTAGGTTCAGTATGGACAGATTTAATCCATTTGGACTTGATTTTTGTGCATGGCAATAGATATGGATCTATTTTCATTATTCAACATGTTGATGTCCAGTTATGCCATTTAAACACTGCCTGGCCCATTATCTCTAGCCTCTTATTAGCTAACTCTCACATCTTGATTTAACCAATTTCTATTAATCTGTATATCACCACGAGGTCATGGCTTACCAGGAAAGATTCAGCATGTCTGATTCTGGCAGCTCCATGGTGGTTCTCTCTGTGGTTTTGCACAAAATCATTGTATAACACTATTAAAATGAGGAAGGAATTTGAAAGCATTTTGGGGCATGGATATTATATATGTACTTAAAATGACTCCTGTGAGTTATCAAGGTTTACCTTCTACATTAAAATGAAAGTCCAGCAAAATTATCTATAGTATTTATCATACCAAATGGTGTTGTTAGAATATACTCAAAATATTATTATATTATAACTTTTTTTGAATTCTGAAAAGGGAAAAATGCATTAGGGTGTTCGTATGTCATTCAGAAGCAGTGGAATAGTTATAGTTTAGCATTTTGAGGCACTGATTACAACATTTACATTGGTAATGTTTTAGCTTCCTGTTGCTAAGCAGATACTCTGCAAAAACAGTTCAAGGGTACAGTCTGTCATGGAGAAGGAAAGGCTGCAGAAGCTAGAAGCAGTTGGTCACATGGCATTTCCACTCTGGAGCAGAGAGTGATGGGCACATACTGCCCATTTACAGGATCACAGCCAGGGAATAATGCTGCCCACAACAATTCCCACCTCAATTAACACAATCAAGATAATCTCACACAGGCCCATATGGTTAAAGGCCCAACTCTCAGAAAAGTCTAGACACAAACTAATAGTTAATATTAACAATTAAAGGCACATCTGTACTGAATATTTACCTGAAGTCTAACACGGACCTGAGATATTTATATTCAGCATCCTTTGGTTCCTACTTTTCTAGGGCACTGCTAAAACAATGTCTTCTAAGAAGGAGCACTATCAGCTAGTCACACCTATTTTTCAATAGTTTAGCAAATTAACTAGTTATCTAAAATGCTAGCCACAAATAGTAACAAATTGGTTATGAAGTGGCTAATTCTGGTTTATTCTTCATAAATAAAGGTGTAACCAAAGAGGTGATAAAATAAAACTCAGAGGGAGAACATCTGTATGCTGTGCCTCTAAGTTAATGAGAAGACCCTGGACTGGGAGAGTACAGGCTCACATCCATCAATGGTGCATGTCTACCCAAATTTGAATGACGATTTAGCTCATTGTAGTGGGTGCTCTGCTATTTGATAAGTACTTTCACATTCATATAGAATTGATTTACTTCATGCTGAGAAGAGACTGTTTTTCATGTACAATCTCTCAACAAGTTCAGGTGTGGCGACCTGGCTGAACTGGCTGTCAACTTAAGTGTTTGAGAAGGCATTGGACCTTGAGGATTCCCACTTGATCAGTGGGTTAATTCCCTACTGGATTCTTAATGGAGTGGAGTGAAGGTAAGATATGGGGTCAAGTTAGAAATGTAGATCACTGAGGTCAAGACAAGATTTATCTTGTTCCTGCCATTTCTTGTTTCTCAGTTGTCTGATACAATGAGCAATTTTGCTCCATCACACATTTCTACATGGAACAAGTGATAAGTGACACTTCTCAAACTGAAACAAAAGGAACCATTCCTCCTTTAGAACAGTCAGTCTCAAGTAACTGTCCCAGCTCACAAAGGCAGATGGTTTCTATTATCCTTACTGTAATGACTGAGGTGAAATCATTTACATAACCCACACCAGGCCTGCCCACAGCCCATCTCTTGCACTATCCGTACACCATAGTGCAGCCCAGACACGATTTTTGGTTTTTTGTGGTAACATAGTCAATGTTAGAAATTGGTCACTAGAATTAAGTAGTACTGAATGACATCACATTTTATACATGTTAAAGCATTTTCACACATGGCAGTATATTTATCTAACATTTCAGTTAGGGATACCAAATATTATCACCACCATTTTAAAAGAAAGGAAATTATGATAACAACTCAGCCAAATTCCCCAGGAAATCACTGATACAGAGTTCAGAGCAAAGTCTATCACACTGGGCACCTTTCTCAGCACATTTATACAAAGTTGATCTCGGAATGTGGTATAATGAAAGAGACTTAAATGAAAACTGAAGAATGGAAAATGTACATAGAAAGAGGGGAGGCTTTCAGAATCCCAGCTCCATTAAACTAGGTTGTAAGAAGACTGCACATTGAAATAATGCTAACAATAATGAGTGCTTGATAGAGAGAAAAGCAAGGTCCCTAGCAGAATCCCCACAGGGTCCTTCTGTGGTAGTACCCCATATCATGCTGTCCACACTCCGATAACTTATACTAAAAAGCAAAACACATGAAGACTGTATCACAACAGCTGGGCTTGCTGAGGAGGCTGAGGCAGAAGGATCACACATTTGAGACTACCTTAAACTAGACAGCTGAGTCCAAACAGCCTGGAAAATTGAGTGAGGAAGACCCTGTTTCAAAATAATAACAAGGGCTGAGCCTGTGCTCAGACTATTTGTCCTTGCCTGTCCTGTGCATGGCTCTGGTGCAGGGGACACAACCCACCTTAATTAGCAGTATCCTTAATCTTGTAAGGCCACCAAAATCACTGTGTCTAGTTTTTTAAAGCTGCCCTGGGGGTTGGGGAGATACCAAATCATATGTGGAAGAAATGGCTTTCCCAATGAAACTTATCTATGTATGTGGTATATCTTAGTTCTTCAAAATAATGGGTTACTGTACCCAGATAAAATGAAACATTTGAATAAGATTTCTTTGATCATAGATAACATGTTTTTATTAAGCTGCCTTTGTCCATAACTATGTAAAGGGTTGTTAGTGATGCTAATATTTTACTATACTCATCTAAGAGAAAACTTCTTACACAATGTTGCCATGAGCTTAATGATTTTAAAAGTTGTAAAGGTGCTAGGGATAGTCATTCAGCATCATCTGAATTGACTTTAATAACATAGTCTCTTTCCTCACATCACACTCTGATATCTGCTATTATTCCCAAGTTATTGTGGGATGCCACAAAACTTCAAAATAGCGTAAGGAGGAAGTCACAGATTATTTAGAAGATAAAGCAGCCAAAGAATGTCACAAATAGAAGTACAGTGATGAAAGTCTAAAAAATATAAGGATCCTCGGATGCCCCAATTCTTCCTACCCTCATCTGAACATCAGAAGCCCTTGAGAGTTTTCAGAACCCTCAATGTCCAGATTGCACACCAGGCCAGCCATATTGCAGTCTCTGGCAATGATGGTGGGATTAGCAACAGCTCTTCAGGCTCCAGGGTGATTTCTATTTGCAGGCAACCTTGAAAAGCATTAGAATAGACCCATACCTTGAAAAGTATTAGAATAAACCCATCAAAAAACCAAATCAAGAAAATAAATGCTGCCATTCTTTAGATTAAGAAAAATACATATGGTAGAAAAATGGTAATGAGAGCTTTGAGAATTCAAATGATGGAGGACACCTCTATTGACCTGCATGACTAGAGCAAAGTCTTCACATCTAGGTCTCCATGGTGCTTCAGAAGACTGCCAGGACATGGAATACTCAGAGAAGAGAGATTGTGCGAAAGTACCACCCCACCACCTGTCACACGGAAGAGTTAAGTATCATCCCACCCTCTTCCCCACTTCCTGTTTTCAGTAAGGACAGAGAATAAAACAATCACAGGGCACACTTGTTGGCAATGAATTTTTAGCACATTCCAACTGATAATTAATATAAATATACACATAAAATTTCTCCAATTCAGTAATGAGTCATTTTTAAAACTTGGTTGATTAAATAAGAAATAAGGACCCAGTTTTGCCAGTTGGCTAAGCCAGGAGACTGATGATAATTAGCATCCTTGATGAGGCTATGAAGAAAAAAAAACAAGGCTCAGAATATTAGCACAAACTATTTTGAAGAACAATTTGGCAGTATCTATCAAAAGTGTAAGTGCGCATATTCTTTCTTCCAAGGATCTTCCTGGGTGCCTATCTTGGAGAAAGACACATATAATTACTTCAGGAGACACTGTTTTGTTGGTTTTCAATACGTTTTAGTATGCCTCCCATCACGTTGCTCCACTGTGAGACCTAACCATTATACACTTACTTATTCATTACATGCAAGGTGTTTCAGTGTCTCCAAGTAGAAATACTAAGAACACTGGTACTATGAACTCTCATTCTGGTGTTTTCAAAGCTCAAGTGAGGTTGCTTCTACAGCAAATCCGGCTGCTGTCACACTAACTTTCTCATCCAAAAGATTTATTAATGTACTCCTCTGAAATGCTTAATTCAATCTTCCTTTTCCACTCAGAACTGACCAAGATAGCCACAAAAACTGATCAAGGAAACCCAGAAAAGGGACAAGTACTACCCTAAGGGGCAGCATTTGGAAAGTGTCGCGCCCGCCCTCGACCAGCAAGGAATGACGCAACACCGGAGCTCTTCTT
>LOEQ01009501.1:2547-20767 GCA_001685075.1 Bramus lutescens
GGGCTGGCCTATCAAAAGGCCAAGACAGTTTTTTTATTAACCAATGAAAGTAACTCGTAGACAGATGACCCTCCTACATCAATTTATGATAAATTACTTTCTAATAGAGTGTGGATAATATTGGGAGACAAACCCTAAGGAGAAGGGAATGCAGTTTACATGTTGCTAGATTCAATTTTTTCTTTGATTTTTATCTTAACTTTCTTTTCCTTCTTCTAATTGGGTTTATTTATTTTGTCTGATATCTTTCCTTGCTTTCTGGAGTAGCTCTGTTGCCTGCCATTAGAGATTTTTTGAATAGTTTGTTAAGTGTACTTGGAGGAAAAGGATAACAGCTATGTGCCGACACCGGATCCAGGTGTAATTATGATTATCACAGTATATTTCTCCTTAGACTGCAGAGCTTCACTGAGTGGCTTTGCTTGTTAAAAGGCTTATCTATACCTTATAGGGATAAAGAAACTAGTAGAAGATTGTGTAGATTTCCTTTTAAAACAATCAAATATGACTTGAGCAAGTCCCATGGAACAGAAATTGTGCACTTTTGTCCTTCATTATAATATTTGTAGTGTGGCTACTTTCATCTCTTTAGAACATAATTAGGATAACATCAAAATCAAATGACTAATAAATATTCTTAATAATATCACACCATATGACATTATGATATACAAGGCAAATGAGAAACATAAGACAGCACTCTGTGAATCCATGATACTTATAAAACAAGATGTTTTATAGTCTACTTGGCCTTGGTTAAATAATTTTCATTTTATGATTTTTTTCATATACCCCTTTCACTTTTTCCTCTCTGTCTTCAGTTCTGCTGTCTGTAAAAGCTAGTTTCAAATTGAGCCCTTGTGTAGTTGAGACTTTTCTTATCTATAAATCTGAGCCTCCAATTCATTCTCTCCATCCTGACATTTTAATGTCTTAATTGTGATGAATGGAGAGATATGACATTTCCCATTAGTTACTAGGTTGTTTTGCTCTCTTGAAAGTGAAAGTTGTCCTGACCTATACAGAGTGGCTATGCCCAAGCTTGTTCAACAAGATGTTCAGTGTGTACCCAATGGCAGCCAATTTCTACCTTTGTGCTCCATCCTGGTGATGGCATGAGACAAAGGGTTCACATGATCGAAGAATGTACAGTGCTGTCCTGTGGCCTGTATCCTTTAAAGATGTGCCCGGCCAGCAGGTTCAGTCATTCGTTGGACTCGAGGAGGCACCTCCTGAAAAACCAATGGAAGTGAGAGAGAAAGGAGACTAAGTGCATAAAAAGGCAAAGTCAGTCTGAGTCACATCAAAGTATCATTTATTGAAAGCAAGGTTGGTTTTATATACACTTTAAAGCAAGGGGGAGGGTCTGAATAGAAAATCTTCATCTTGGGAAAGCAGAAGCAGAAGATCACGGGTGGGTGAAGCTGTACATTTTGCGGTTGCCACCTGCCAGTTACGTTATTTCCTAATCTCTAAAGTACATCTTGTGGTTCTGCCTAAGACACGGTCTTGTGAACAGACAGAGTCTGTTTGTGCTCATGAAATTATGAGGAAGTTGGATTTCATATTAACTTTTGGCCAGTTTTACTTTGGCCGCTGACACAAAGACAACAGTGTGCAAGCTGGTTAGCAGGCATTTCCCCTTATGTTTTGAAGGACAGTCCCAATCACTAATTGCCTGTGCCATACCAATTTTTACTGCAATAAAATACATAGGATATTTGCCATTTCAACCATTTTGTCTATACTATCTGTTGGAATTACTTATATTCTTAATATTCTACAAACAGCAACTCTATCAAAAAATTTTAACAATCCCAAGACAGTATTTTGTTTTCAGTATTTACCACTTCCATTTGTCTGTAACTGAGAATCTCAGATTTGCTCTCTGTCTCTGCGCATTTCCATGACTTGATATCTCACATAAATAAAACCACAGTGCTTTCCTTTTTACATGGTCATCATTGGCATAAGTTTTCAAATATCATGCACGTGGTTCACATGTCATACTTTATTTTATTATAAGTGATTCTTTGCATGCAGCTAGCACATCAGGTGTAGCTACGAATCTATTAATATTTACCTAGGCTGTTTCCAATCTCTAATGTTGTAAGGCTTTAAGCTTTGTAATTATAGATATACTTGGAGTCTTGATTTTACATCTCCACTTAGTGGGAAATGTTGAGACATACATAGCACTTCATGTTCAATACCTTTATTCCTTTCACAGTTAAGTCTGTATTGAATCTATAATTGGCATTTACTAAAATTGTCATTTCACAGTATTGATTCTATCAACATATGACCATGGGATTTCCATGTTTACATTTGCTGGGCTTTCATGCTACCTTTCCTTAGATGTTTTAAATTTTCTGTTTTATAAAGAAGTTATACAGTAGATTTTGATCATGTATTCCCTCTCCCCCAGTGCAATAATTCATTGTCAATGTCCTTCATTATCTTGGATAGGTTTATTCCTAGATGTTTTATTTTCTTTGAGGCTATTTTGAGTGGGAGTATCTCTGTGACATCTTTCTCAGTACTTTTTATTGGTTTATAGAAAAGCTATTACTTTGCCCAAGTTGATTCTGTGTCCTGCTAGATTACTGAATTTGTTTATTATTTCTAAAACTTTCCTGGTCTTTTTCTGTGATTTCCTATAGATAGTATGACATATGTAAAAATGTATAGTTGTACACCTTCAATTTCCTTCTCTTGTCTTGCTACTCCAGTTAATGCTTCCAGCTATTTGTTAAAAGGAATGGGAACAGTGGACACCCTGTTTTATTAGTCATTTCATTAGAATTGCTCCAACCATTTCTCCATTAAGAGTATGTTGGCTGTGGATTTGGTATATATGAACTTTATTGTGTTGAGGTATATTACTCTAGGTCTATGATCACTAGAATTTTTATCACAAAGAAATGTTGGATTATGTTGGATTTTATTGAAAGCTTGTTCTGTATCTTTTGAGATGATCATACGGTTTTTGTCTTTAATTCAATTTATATGGTTAGCTTTGAAACACTCCCTTAACTTCTAAGTTTGCTTTCTTCTTCTGACAATAGTTATCTTAGCATGGATACTGTTTTATTATTACTTTTTTTAGGAAGATGCAGGTTAAGTTTTTCAGTGTGTTTGCTTACATACACAATAGATAATTAACTGATAAGCCAAACCAGTACCACTATGAATATTTATTTGAGTTGAGTTTCTTCTAGAATCATGGCAACAAAAAGGTGAGTTTAAAGAATGTTTTCATGCAACAGACTCATGCTTTATCATTTTCTTCCCAAAGGTATAAACAGAAATATAAGATATTGTTTTGATTATTAAAAACATGACATTAATCATTAGAGCAATTACTTAATCTTCTTGCAAATTAACTATGAATATACTTTTTAAGCTTTCAAATTTCTATGAATGCAATGTGTTCATGAAAATCAAATTGAGGCAAAATTATTAAACTTTTACACACAGGAAATTTCCCACATAGGCTGAAATTCACATAAAGTGTTTTATATAACTAAATTCAAAGACTTCTTTCTTTGATCAGAATATTAGATTCAGAAAACAAGTAATCTATATATTTAATTCTTAGGAGAAAAATAGGTCAGCAACATCAATAAATTAAATTCAGTGAAGACATTTGTGGTAGTAATGATGGAATGCCAAGATCCTTAAAATATCTTGTCCTAGAGATTTCTCATTCTTTTTAATTTACAAAGGAAGCTTTAAGAGCTATTGGCAAGCTGAAGCAAAGCAAAGAACAGCTCTGCTGGACCCAAGCTAATGCAAAATAATTTTAAAACATGAGTACTATCTGAACAAAATAGAAGAATGTGGGTTTTTTTAATAACAAAATACAGCTGTCTCCTCATTGTTCACATCAAGTGAGTCCAGTTCATATCTTAGTCATTCTATCACTTTTAAGGCTATGAGTCTGGGTTGGGCACCTGAAGATTTAATAAAAATAATGAAAATCAATTAAAAATATTTACTGAGACAAGGATAATTCAATTTAGTATTTCTAGTATTGCTGTTTAGTTTGGATGGTGACATGGAAGAAAGCATGCATAAATGGTGTGTTTTATATTCATTGTCTGGGTGGATAATGTAGTAAAAAGAAGAACAGGTCAATGCTGCTCCAAGTTGATGTTGGAATCTGAGGTCAGAGACAAAGCTTATGTGGTATGGCAGCCAGCACAAAAACTAGCCATCTTTTCCCTTGTCTTCACAGTCAATACTGATTTTTGTGGTTTCATTGATCTGGCCACAATCCACACTGAGACTTTGCTTAGAAAGAGGAGATGCTTCATCTCTGTCTTTTTCTCCAGCATGTGTTGACTGCTGCACACAAAGGAAATTCTCAGTAAAAGCCTGTGAGAGACATAATGAAGGACAGCCCCGTTACTCACCATAGTTCCTCAGAGGAATCATGGTCTAAGAGCATTTTGTTGTGTTTTTGGAAGGCTTGTCAATGCTGATCTCTGAAAAAAAAAACCCTCAAATGGTTTGTGAAATAGCATATATATATATACAAATTCCTGCTATATGCTTTGAGGACACACAACAAATACTAAATTAAATACAGAAACACCATGCATTAATAAGTTTAACTTAATTTGCTGATTTTTGTCCCCTTTTGCTGTGTAGACCAGAGGCTATGAGCTGAATTTCTGGGTCTGAAAATGGCATAGAGTTGGAGAGCTTTGGGGCATGAAGGCTCTGAACTAAGTTTTGGATGTGATTTTCTGAAGTAATACTATTTCAGGGCAAATGAACAATAGTTTCTAGAGTTCCTAATTGTTTAGATCGGTTGTAAGAAGGTGTGTGTCCTTGCGTGTGCATGTGTGTGTGTGTGTGTGTGTGTGTGTGTGTGTAGATCTGAGTGAAGGTGCTGTAATGTGGGTGTTGTTGTTTGGAGGTTAACTTTCAACATCAACATCAGAGGTCTATACTTCTGTGGCTCTATACCTTGTTTTCTATGATAGTGATGTTCAATGGACCGGGCCAATAGATTTTGTGGCTGCTTGTATCTACCTGCTCATTCTTGGGTTTACAAGCTCATTTAACATTTCTCCTTGGGCATTAGTGCTTAAATCTAGGTCTTTATGATTTTTCTGTACATATATTGCCAAATGAAATCTATCCTGATGGTCCCAGTTCTAAAGTTTTATTTATTTAATCATAGTCACACTAATACTTACGTATCAGCAATATTCTTGTATTAAATATAAATAAAAATCACATGTATAAAGTTTTCATGTAATTTTTTCCAAAGAATCATAATATAAGTTACAGCAGCATCCAAATCCAGAAACCTGACTTTAGAGTCTGTGCTCTGAATCACCATAAATACAATTCTGTCTTTGATAAATAATTGAATTCTAACACTCTCTGTTTCTGTTTTAAATTTTCAGAAGAACTTATGATTAAATTATGATGGCTATCTATTGACCACTGAAATGTAAACTCATTAGTCAAGTTGTTGCTGACAGCACAAGGGCTTTGCCACATCTCAGGAAAATTTGATGAAACCACCATGCTCGCCTAATTAGGTTTCCCCTTATCTACTTACAAATGTTCCAATTGTTTATTCCTTTGTTTTGGCAATTAAGGATGTTATTTTAAACACAGCATGTACTTCAAAGGATAAAAGATAAGACTTAAGATTGTGGAGGAAAAAGAAGGTAAAATAATCCAAATTTAAGAGAGAGGTTAAGTTCAAATGTTCATTTTGGGATTAATTAAAATATGTTTAAATTGGGCCTGTGGAATTAGCTGTGTGATTCACACGATTTGAAAACCTATCATTTTCTCAATAAGGAGCAATATATTTGGTACAAAAGCAGTAGTAGATATGTATGAAGCTAACACTGCTCTGGAGTAACATCTCTCTGTGAGTGTAATTACAATGCTATGACTGAATCCCCTTTTTTCTCAATCTCAAGTCTGCATGCTAAGGCTTCAACCTATAAACAGTATCTATATGAATCTGTGACTGTATTTGAGGATATCTCCTTAAATAGGTAATTGAAATATAATGGACAAATGGTTGAGACATAATTGAATGTCAATATCTTTTAAATAAGGCAGATCGGGACAATGACATGTGTGATGTGAAGACAGAAATTGTGGACATAGCATCAGCAAGGTAGTTAGTTATCTGTGGGCCAGGAAGAGAGGACTCTGAAGAAACCAAACCTGCCTTCAGCTCATACAAGTGTTAAGAAATATATTTCTATTGTTTTAGCCACCCAGCATGTGGTATTTTGTTACAGATGCACTAGCAGATGATATGATTCCTTATGGCTTACAAAATAATCTATACCATGTGCCTTTCTGATTTTGTAATAAAGTGGTACAATCTTTCCTGTGATTTTTCTTTCTGTGGTTGCTGTTATAAATAGCCTGCTGTGGTTTGGAAAAACTTTAAATGAAAAATCACAATAAAGAATTGTTAAGTTTGAAGTTGCACACCTCCTCAGTGGTATCTTTTCTAATCCATTTAGGATGTGCATCCTCCATTGTCCAGTAAGCTGTGCACTATTTGTGCTACTTCCTCTCTATTGACTTAGTGACTGTCTCAATTATTAGGTCAACTGTCTTGGTTGATGTGGGAAGTCCTTCTGTACATGTACTGCTTTTATTGGTTAATGAATAAAGAAGCTGCTTTAACCTGTGATAGGGCAGAGCAGAGCTAAGAGGGGGGAGGAACTAAACTCAATGTAGGGAGAAAGAAGGCAAGGTCAGTGAGAAGCCATGTTGCCGCAGGAGGAGACAGACATGCCCTGGAAAATTTCCAGTAAACCATGAGCCTCTGATAAAATATAAAATAATAGAAATGGGTTAATTTAAGATATAAGAGCTAGCTAGCAATATGCTTAAGTGATTGGCCAAGCAGTGTTCTAAATGATATAGTTTCTGTGTAATTATTTTGGGTCTGAGTGATCAGGAATGAACAAGCAGCCTCTGCCCACACTTGGTCATAAGCTTACAGTTACTATGAAAAAATTAAAAACATAAATTTAGTTTTTTAGTACATATTATTGTGAGTTTTGGTGAACACAGAGCTGTATTAGAGTTTTGGTGTGCATGGAACTACAGTAACAAAGATAAAGAACAAGTTTATAATCCCAATCTCACAGATTTCATTATACTCACCTTCTGTCTCTCTCTTTCTCTCTTTATATATGCATAAGTGTATATACACATATATACACACACACACACACACATATATATATATATATATATGTATACACACATATGTAGTCCAAGACAGTTGCTAATTCACTTTGCAAAGAATTTAGTATTGATTGTACTCAGGAATCATATAGTGAGAGGTTTTTCAAGTTGATGGATGTCACTGATCATAATATTTTTGGCAACTATTTGTGTTGCTACATGTTTCATTGTGTATTTTTCCAAGTGTTTGGTGATTAAGAATGAAGCTGCAGTGAACATTTGCATGAAGGTTTGTATGAACATATGCTTTTGTTTGTTTGTTTAAGTTTGTTTTTCTATTGTATAAATTCCTAAGCATTAAAATTCTGGATTGCATACTAAGTGTATGTTTAATTCAAAAAAGATACTGTCAAGCTTTTTTCCAAAATGAGTGTACCATATTGCTTTTCAACTGTTCGGGGGAGGGGGTTGGTACACCATGTTGGTTGTTTTTGGTAGTTTCTGTCCTTGGCTGTATTTCTGTAAGAGCAGCAAGCATACAGTCTGCAGTGGAATTTATTCTTGTTTCAATATGAAGATTACCAATGGTGACGGCTTCTGAGAGCTCTTCTGGGTGCTTTTATGATGGTCAGTTATGATCTCCAATTAATCTAATCGTTTCTTTACTGATATAAATTTGGATTCTTTTCTTACCAATGTTAGATTCTGTACAAAATTTTAGATCATATGTTTCTTAAATTTGTTATTACAATTTGTGGCTTTTGTTTTCTGAAATCAAAAGTTTCATTTCAAACCAGAAGTTACTAGTTTTGATAATGCTCAGAATTTTAGTTTTTTTTTTTATAACTATTTAGGAACCGTGCTTTATTTCTTGTCTAAATCAATCAAGCAAAGATTTTCCTGTAACTTTTCTTTTAGGAAATATTGCCTAAACTAGGAAGTAACACTAAAATTAGATGTATCAGAAGAGTCGGGATACTGATTCACTAAGACTAAAGTAAAAATGTGTAGAGGACCAGCCACAGTGAAGACACAGCTAGGTCTATGTACCCGTCAAGAGATACTTCTGGTGAAACCACATATGACCTCACATGTTGAGTATCCAGAACAATAACAAGATGAAATTCTGTTGCTTCAGTTGCCCAGACTCTGGCAGTCCAAGATGACTATTATGAAGAACATGAGCTTCTCACTTTGTTCAACATTTTTAAAGCTATTTTATCTCATTGTCAGTGCAGGGATTATCAAAGTGCCTGCTGTCAATTTGATACATACCTAGGGTCACCAGGAAGAAGAGTACCTCAACTGAAAACTGCCTTCATCACACTGGCCTATTTTCAATTGTGAAAGGGTTTTTATTAGTTGCCAATTGATGTAGGAATGACCTTCTCACTGTGGGCAGTTTCGTCCTGAGATGGGAAGTCCAGGGCTGTATAATACAGCAGGCTAAGCAAGTAGTGAAGAGGAATCCAGTAAAGCAATTCTCTTGGTTTTTGCTCTTGTCCCTGTCTGCAGGCTTCTTCCTTGAGTTCTTGCCCTGCTTCCTTGTGATGTAGTGTAGTGTAGTGTAGCCTGTAAAATGAAATATTCTCTTCCCTTCCTGGATTTCTTGTAGTCATTGTGTTTGCCAAAGCAAAAGAAAGATGACCAGAACAGAGGTGGTGAACATTCTCCACGCACATCTAAGCATTTGGTTGTTTAAAAAGTTATTGTATCATGATGTTTCATATGGTTTTTCTCCTTGTCCAGCTGCTTATGATAAGCATATAAAAGTCCACAAATAGGGCTTTGAATATTGATTTCAAGAAACTTGTTGAATTGATTCATGATTTGTGATGGTTAGTTTTAATTGCCAACTTTAAACAGTCTTGAATCACTTGGGAAGAAATCCTCCATGGGAGATTTTCAGGATCAGCTTGGCCTGTGGGCACATATGAGAGAATTTTTCTTGATTATCTTAAATTATGTGTGGAGACCCAGACTAAAATTGGACCGCACCTTTTCTTAAGCTGAGCCCTAAATTGTTTAAAAGTAGAAAAAGTGAAGCTTTTGCCTTGACAGTCCATTGATGATGGGGCATAGCTGGAATTTTAAGCCAAATAAAACCTTTCTCCCTTAAAGTTGACCTTGTCAGTGGGGTTTAATCATGACAACAGGAGTGGAACTAGTATGTCAGCCATAGAGGTGTTTTTTTTCCTCTTGGTATTATTTCAGTTTCTTGGGATTTTCTTTGCAAACAATCGTGTCGCCCTTTCCAAACAGTATGCTTTTAAACCACTTTCCTTGACCACAATGCTAAACGAAATGATGAGAGAGGACACCCTACCTTTCCTTAGTTAAGATGAATCCTTACCTGTCACCAAGTACACCAAGTATGATTCTCTATATTGTTTTTGTTGTTGTTGTTGTTGTTGTAGATAGCTGATGTCAGACAGAAGACTTTCTCCTTCATGCTGTCTTCTGATATCTTTTACCATGAGTACATGTTGAATATCCTAATAACTTCTTTTTTCATGCATTTGGTGAGGTATTACATAGTTTATCTTCTTTGCAGGGGATAGTATAGTGAGTCATATTGATTAGTTTTGAATTTAAGACTAGCATATCATTGCAGGTATTTTGGTATTCTGATTGTAATGCAGCATCACCCTCTTGTACATTCTGTTGAATTTGCTTTGCTGATTTAACAATTGGACTTGGCTGGAGAGTTCCCATAAGTGTATGTGAGGGACAACAGTTTACTGCTTGCTTGTAATTTTTCTTGAATTTTGTATTAGTATATTGTTAGCTTTATAAAATATGCTGGGAATGTTTCTTTCTTCTTTAGTTCCAGAAGTTGCTGTTTAGATTTAACATTATTTTGCTTTAGATGTTTTATATTATTCTCTAGAAAATATGCCTGAACTTAGGACTGTATTTTAATTTTTAAAAGTAATCATTATTGAAGTTCTTCAGTTATGACTTCAAATTCTTTATTGATATTAAACAAGCCAAATCATCTCTTCCCACTTGAGAGTAGTTTATGTCTTTTTATTTTAAATTAATTAATTTTGCATAACTTACCAACTTCATAGAATTTTTTATAGAATGCTTTATTATTATTTCAATAATTTATAACTAAAAGTTGCAGTCTTCTCTTTCATCTTTGTGATTGTTCTATATGGTTTGGAAAGGTTAAATGCACTGCAGTAGCAAGGTAGAGACGCCAGGGCAGGATATCAGGTGACTTCCCCTCCTGGAATGTTCCATTTAAGCCTGATGTCTTCTTGGTCAGAAGAAGCATCTCTTCCTGTTCGTTTCCTTTATTACATTCAGGGGCTACTTCTCATATATCAATGCATCACATCTGGGTATTGTTTTGGTAGCTTATCTGTGATGGGTAATTTTTACACATCAATTAATTTGATTGTGGGATATTGCAGCGGCTGACGAGAAATACCTTCATATTATGTTCTTAGGGTACTGCTAAAGTGGTTATCCTTTGACCTGATACTAACTTAGTACGTTAATTGTTACTGATTGAGTGAAGAAGACATCCCTACTAATATGAGTAATCAGTCCCCTGAGGGTCTTAGTAGAAGAGAAAGACAGAAAAAAGGTGAGTTCACTTATTTTTTTTTTACTCCAGAATTTACATTTTGAACTTTATTTCTTTACCCCACACCTACAGAAGTCTGGGGTAAACATTTCTTCAATGTCTTTTATGCTTTCCAGGTCTTTGGACTCACTGTGAGTTCTATCAATGGCTTTTCTAGTTCTTCAGCTCACAGATGGCCTGTGTGAGACTTCCTTGCCTCTAATAACAAGCAAAGCATTTCCTGATCTTTTACTCTTTCATTGTTAATAGATATGTATCCATATGTATGTGTATATAGAGCTGTAATTATTGTTTTTTTCCCCACTGGATAATATTGCCTAACATAGCGTATTTCCACATATTGCTGCATTTTCCCTCAAATGCTCATGTCTTTATATACAAACTGGGTTTTTATAGACATGAAACAGTTGTTTTTCTATTTTACCATTTATTGCTAAGGTAATTTTTATGATTAGATGAAAATTTTTCTTCTTTACATTTGATTTCTCTTTGTCCATTGATTCTATTTCTTTTTATATCTTATCTTTTTATTGTTTTAGAATTTTGTAAGGAATAGAGTCTGTTTTGATACCTAATTTTACATTGAATGCTTTTACAATTGTATTATCTCCATTGTTGTCTTATTAATTATGTTTTTTAAATTTTAGCAATTTTATTGACTTTTAATGAATTTTAGCATTTGTTAAATTTAAATTAACTGTTTTTAATTTTTAGTTTTTTCTTTTTGTATATTTAAAGATTTAAAATTTTTAATTGTATGTATTTGTATATGTCAATAAGGAATATGTGAACATGAATTCATGTGCCTGCAGAGACCAGACAAAGTTTTCAGACTCTCTGGAGCTGGTCTTTCAGATATTTGTTAGTAACCCAGTATGGATGCTGAACCTGAGATTGGTGCTCAGGGAGAAGAGGATGAGTTTTTAACCCCTGACCCATCTCTCCAGCCCCAGTTTCTTTATATTATGATGATTTCACACACACACACACACACACACACACACACACACACACACACATTGTTGCTGTATTTCCTGCCTTTTACCATTTTATCCCCCCATTCACTCTCTCAGAACCCATTATTATTTGCAATAAGTCTGTTCTAGTCTTTCTTTTAAAACTTTTTCCTTTTAACTTACAGAGTTTGATTGGGGTTGCTCCCACAACCATGGGTGTATAGTTACTTACTAGAAAGTAAGCAGCTGACTGGTGGCTACACCACTGAAGAAAATGACCTCTCATTCTAGCAACCTATAACTGACAATAACTTTTCAGCTAGTTGTGGGACTCGTGAATTTCTCCCCATCCATAATAGAATACTGTTTTGTTTATTCATATTTATGTTTTTGCAATGGACTCTAAGAATTTGGGTAAGGTCATTGGCAGTGTTTTTTTTTTTTGTTATGGATGTCTTGTCTCTCCTTGTGTGAATGAGTGTTTGGATCTCTGCTGATATTCCAGCTTTTTAGGTTGTAGACTAATTCAACAGGACTCAGGATTCAGCCGTGAAGCAAGTCAGTGTTGTTGTTTGAATAGAATATTAACAGTAGTCTTGGCTCAGCTAGGATGGGGTGGAGATTCTGATTTCAGCATCAGACTTATTGTAACATTAGAATAGAACACCAGTTCTCAGGACTCTGAGAGAGGTCTGCAGGACTTGTCCTTGGGTGGTAGGACTGGGTAGAGCCGTGTGAGAATTTGAGGTCCCTACCTGGAAAGCCATGCTTAATTTTATAGGCAGCAAAATGAGGGACCCTATTTGCTAATCTTTTGATTGAGGGACTAAATGCATTGGTATGCACAGTTATTGTTAAAAACTATTTTGATTCTTGTCATTTTGTTGATTTTTAAAAATTTTTTGGTATTATTCTAATTCTCGTTTTCTCTCATATCCTTTTAGGTGCATTTTCTTCTCTTAATTCTGAAATCTTTCTGCCAGTGACCTTGCATGATTTGCTTTAGCCTTTTATTATCATATGGATTTTCTACCTCTTTCAAGTGTGACAGATAATTTTGCTGGATATGGTAGTCTGGATAGCTGTGGTCTTTCAGAACTTGAAATAGATCCTTCAATAACCTTCTGATTTTTAGAATTTCCATTAAAAGTTAGATATTAAAAAATTAGGCTCTGGACTTCAGGCAGGTGGAGGTTCACCCAGAAGCCTGCCCAGTGCCTCAGTGACAGTCAATCAGGCACCATTATGGTAAATAAGTAAAAGGTGGAGACATAGGAGAGAGGGAGAAGCAAAACGAGTCCCGTGTTCTTGAGAGAGAGGCGCAGATTTGAAGAGGCAAGGGCTGACACAAATGCCCTACTGCCACCCAGGATATCTGGGCCTGGGATGCTACCAAGGCCTATGACTTGGTCCATAACCCTGGTGAAGGACTGTACAGAGTTGACCCCGTCCCTCACCAGCTGGAAAACTCAGGAGAGAGGCCCTACATCTCACCTGGGCGGTACAATATAAACGACTCTGTACTCAGGGAATTAGGCAAGCTGGCCCTGAGGGTGTGAGAATGGGAGACCAGGTCATACTCCTCTTGTCTGCTATGTGGTAGTGTGGGTGAGGGAAAGATGTCCTCCCCCTCTTGTCCCTGGACACTTGAAGCAGGTGGGAGACTTGAAGGAACCCTCTCCAGCTTCAGTACTCAGGAGAACAGGTCCTCTACCTCTTCTGGGCATCACAGTAGAGTTGACCTCGTAGACAGGGATGGGAGTGAGCTAGCCCTGAGGTTGTGAGAGGGGTATCGCTGGTACCACCTCCCTTGTCTGCAGCGTGGTTGTGGGATCAAGGGAAAGATACCCTTCACTTGCCCATAACTGATTTCTTATCAGCTGCAACATGCAGGAGAGCAGTTTCTGAACATTGCCTGGGCAGCATAATAGAGCCAACCCTGCTGGTGGAGGTGTGGGTGAATCAGCCCTGAAATTGTGAAGGGGGAGAGCTGTCTCCACTACTTGTCTGTCACGAGGCTGTGTAGGTGGGGGAGAGGCCCTCTTACCTTTTGCCTCGTACTGCTTGAAACAGACGAGCTAGCTGACCTTCTCCATTACCAACTGCAGCACTTAGAAAGAACCGGCCCTGCTTCTCACCTGGGAAGCACAGTAGAGCTGACCCTGTCACTAGGCGCAGGTGAGATAGCTCTGAGGATGTGAGGATAACAGGTCGCATCTCCGTTGCCTGCCTTGCGGTGGTGAGGACAAAGGAAGGTTGCCCCCCCNCCCTGCCATCTGTGGTGGATGAGGGATCTGCCCTCCCGCTACCAACTGCAGCACTCGGGAAAGTGGACTCTGCCTCTCCCTTGAGTAGACCCAGTTGGCAGACGTGTGGCTGGGCCAACCCCAATGTTGTGAGCATGGGACTTAGCAGTCATGCGGTGGCATGGATGGAGGAGAGATGCCCTCCTCTCATCAAAGCCTGAGGCAGGTAGAAGAGATGTCCCTGAGGTCATAAGAGCAGGAAAGCTGTCCCTGACCCTCATCAGCTACAGCACTTGGGAGAATGGCTCATACCCCTTGCTTGGTGCACACAGGAGAGCTGGCCCTGAGGTGTAGGCATGGGAGCACCTGCTCTGAAGATGTGAAAGTTGGAGAACTGGTCCGCCCCTTGCTCATCACTGCAAAGGGGTGAACTAGCCAGGGCAATGCTGGAGAGCTCACCCTGGTGGTGAAGACAGTGGAGAGCTGGAGGGCTGATCAAGCCTGTCTGAAGCTACACAGGCCGAGAAACAGGGTTATGTATTGGCCCACCCCAACATCTACCCTATCTGTGATCTGTTGGAGTACGGGGGTGTGACAGTGGAGAGGTATGGGATAGGGGTGTGGGGAGGGGTTTGGTCTGGTTCTGTGGAAGTGAGAGGTTGTTCCAGTTCTGTAGACCCAGGGCTGCTGGATTGCCATAATACAAGGCAGGAACTGGAAGTCCAGAAAGAATAGCAATGATAGCCTAGAATCAGTGGTGTAGTGGAGACCAGAGGCCTAGAACCAGACTAATGATTCTTTGCAATGAATTCTTGCAAATAAAAATGTCTGGATAAAGAGCTTTACTGTGATACTCACTGTATCACACTGCAGCTTCCATGATGAGATTTCCTTTTCCTCCTCCCTCCCTTTTTTTTTCCTCTTAAGTTTTATTTCCAGAGGAGGGGAGAATGGGTGGGACAAGGAAGCATGATGTGAAATTCACAAAGAATAAATAAAAATAAGGCTTAAAAATTAGATATGATTCTGATGGCCCTGCTTTTGGATGTGAGCCCTTGAAACATAAATCTTTCAATCTTGTTTGTCTGTATATTAATTTTTGACTATAATATCACATAAAGAGTCCCTTCTCTGCTTCTATTTAGTATTCTATATAACCCTCTGTGCTGATGGACATCACATTTCCTAGATTAGAGAATTTTCTTTTATAAATGATTAAAAAGTTGGTTCCTTGCCTTTGTCTTGGTATTTTACTATCCTTATAGACCAAAAATTTGTAAGTTTGGCCTTTTCATAGTGTCCCAAAGAAACTGCCATTTGTTACCTCTTCTTCAAGCTGGGACAATCTGTTATCTACATAATCCATTCTGTTGGTGAAGCTATACACTGAGCTTCTTAGTAGACTTAGTGAGTTTTCAGTTCCAGCATCCTTCCATTTGGTTTTCTTCAGCATTCTCATTATTCATATACCAAATTAACTTCCTTATTTCATTTAGCTCTCCTTTTGTTTTCCTGGAACTAAGTCAGGAGCTTTTCCTTATCTCCTTTTAATTCATACATCTTCTATTCCGGTCTTCTTGACATTTTTGGATATATTCATGTTCACTCATTGAATTCTTTGTCTGAGTTTTATCTGTCTAACACTTATTGTCAGCCACGACTATAATACTGGCAACTTTGGGGGATGATATTTTGTCCTGGCTTTCATGTTATTTATTAGCTTTTTGGTTAGGTCTTTTCAGCACTCACATGTTGACTGAGTGTTTGGTCTCCACTTTGGTGCTACCCCACGTTGGTGTGTCTTGGTTAAGCTTAGTGCTGCTTGAAGTTCAGTCATGAAGATGTTTGGTGCTGGTTTGTATTCAAATGGTACAAATCTCGACATGAGCAAGTGAATCCTCTGTAGACGGTGATGTCAGCAAACATATCACCTCTTCTTCCATATTGTGAAGGTGGATGGTTGAGTCTATCTATCATTAGGGGCAATGCTGAGGTTGTGCTTTGGTGTTACTTGGGTGATCACACTGTACCATTACCTTTATGTTCTTCTAGTGTTTTCTCTTGATTACAGACATTTTTGTGCACCAGCCTCAGAATCTATTCTTTCCCTGGTATTTGAGCTTGGAGAGACTTCTGTCTACTCATTTTCTAAGATTGCAAGCCATGTAGTTGTTCTAGCTCCTTATTTCTTTGAAGGGTCTTAGAAAAAGAAAACATGTACAGGATATACCTATACAAAAATAAAATGTTTAATAATTTACCTGTCTTTAAAATTCTTATTTTATAAAAAATGATCATTTAATAAGTGTCAAGTATCTGGAAATAGCTATATATTTTTTTCATATAAAAGATAAAGATCCTTCATTGTTGGATATATTTTATTATATAACCTACCTTATCTTTCTCTTAATCACGCAGTACATATTTTCTTTTTACTAACTTAATGTTTGAGTAATGTATGGACTTACTGAAAAGTAACTTACCAAGGGATTACTAAACAAAAAGTTAAATTCACGATGTTAATTCAAGAATATGTACTGTCAGTTAATTATCAGAAAAATACACAGGGTTATTTTTTCATAGGTGGTATTAGTATATGTAGTTATGAATCAAACATATTTATATTTCTTTTTTAGGTGAAGGAAAGAGAGTCAGATGACTAGAGATGATTTTTTTTTCCTAACAGTTTTGACTAATTACATAATGACCATCAGGATTATTAGAAGTCACTCTAAATATGTACTTTAAATATTCTATTTCATATGTAATTTTCAAATGCTCAGTTAAGATTCTGTTTTGCTTTATTTTTTATAGCAGTGTTTTAGAATTCTATCTGAGAGAGACACTTGAGAGGTGATAAATGGTTATTTGCTCAATGTATTTTATGTTGTAATGCTGCCCTAACTTCTTCAAATACACCTCTTGCTCCTTTTGTGGTTCATGAGCAGTAAACATTCCAAAGACAATTTTACACTGGGTCCTTATACTGTTCTTCAGCTGGGTTTCTGTGGACTTGGGCACAGAGATGTGGGCAAGAAAATGAGAAATTTTCCACTCCAGCAGGAATGAACATTAAATTACCAGCACAAGTAAAAACTTAGGGTGTGATGAAAGAGAATGCTCACATGTAGCACCTAACTCACACAAGGCATGCAAATCGTGCTGCCTGACACACGTCTGCATTTCTGTCCTGGTTTATCTGTTGAAATGGCCAAATTGACTATGAGGAACTGAGACTGGGTGGGGAAATAAGAGCATGTACAAGAGAACACTATGGGTGTATCTAAGATGTAAAAACACAGTCCACCCCAGAGTGCTTGAGCCATCAGGTGCAGGGAAAGTTATCATGAGGACTAAGTGACATTTCTAGACAGTTGAAATATAGCATCACAAAAAGACCTTATTGGAGAAATTGCTATTCAAGTTTTCTTCTTAAGCAAGGACATCTGCAAAGCATTTTGGAGTAGAAAACAGAAAAATACAAGAGAAAAATCAGTTTTCAATAATAAATGACACTGGGTGTATTAACCATTCCCCAGGGCAGGCCCCATAATCAGGAATAATTGGTTAACACAAAATGAACCCTGTCTGTAAATTGTTCCTCAATACAAAGGTCAGCTGAATATATTTACATACATAAATATGCACATATGTGTGTGTATGTGTAAGTGTAGCTATGGTGTGTGTGTTTGTATGTGTGCATGCACACATGAGACCTGAATGTAACAACAATTCAAGAAAAGAGGCCAAGAAATTGAGAGAGAGAGAGAACAAAAAGTGTGTGTGGGAGGGGTTGGAGAGCGGAAAGGGAAGAGTGGGAATGCTTTCATTTTAGTATAGCTTGAAAATACATTTTTAAAATGGAGTCGATGCTTTTCTGTGTTTTTGCTTTGTCTTGTCTTTGATTTACTGTCACTTTTAAATCACTGAGGAGAAAACCTAGATGTTCCCAACCAAAGAATGAATAAAGAAAAATGTGGTACATTAAAAAAAAGGAAACAGAAAAATAGATGGAGTTTGATGAAATATTCCTGGGGCTTCTAAAAATAACACAGATGGATTAAATATGTGTACATTCTGGAGAAAGCTTCATTATATCAATGAAAGTTAGAACAAGTGAAATTCGAGTTAAAATTCTGAGAAGAAATGCCTTGAAGACTATTGGACTGTTGTTAGATTTATTGTCAATGTAATTTCCAGAGAGAAACGTTCCGAATTTCAGAGGTTGT
>LOEQ01009501.1:26757-42161 GCA_001685075.1 Bramus lutescens
CTTCTTCTTCTTCTTCTTCTTCTTCCTCCTCCTCCTCCTCCTCCTCCTTCTTCTATGTTTATCTCTGCTGCTAAAGCCAAAAGCAATGGCAGTTTCTCACTATTCCACTCAATGACCTTTCTACCATAGGAACCACTTTTCTACTGTGCACCAAATAACTTGGATAGATATTGTTGACTTCCATGCCCCTCACTACCTCCTCTGAACACCAATATCCTTGACAGAAACAGTTAATATCCTCACCCACGTGTTGTAGTCTCTGAGGTTCTGAATTGATACTATGCTCTTGAGAGTCCTTGACCCTTAGTGCTAGCAAGAGCAGGTAGATAACTCTCACTTGCTGGTTCCAGGTGGGCTTTCAAGGCTTCATAGAGTTTTCTATGAATGTATTTTTTTCAGTTTTAATTTTACACTCTCTTTGAGTTCTTATAAGCACAGTTTGGGCAGTTTGGGTAATAAATTCAAGTGGGGGCATCATTTCCTGCTTAGAATAAACAATCTTTTTAATGAGTTTTTCTGTTTAATGGTTCTGTGTGTCTGACTTAGCTTCCTTTCGATAATATTTTCTCTTTGGAGAATATAATAATTGACCCCTAAGCAGTTACTCTGGTGACTAAGATACAGCCCCAATCCCCACTTATGATCCAACTGGATTGATGTACATCTTCAATGGTGACTTTTCTTGAATCAGAATTCTCTCTCCTCTCTGTTTTTTCAAAATTGTACATGTTCAAACATAGAGAATTTATGATATTATGGTTTCAAAAAAGGTGACATTTTTCCTTCCTCTATCATAACCTATACATTTTCCTCCTCTGTGTTGCAAAGTTTCACATAACAAATGACCAGAAAACATAAAAAAAATGTACCTACAGTATATGTAGTATGTGACCTGGTACTGATGTTTAATGGAGAAGTTGAAACACCTAAACAGTAGTTAAAGGGGTTATGTTTAATTCTACCACTTTTCATTCAAAACTGAATCTGAAATCCTTTTATTAACTCATATCTCAATAAAAAAAAACTCCAAATTTGAGGACTGGCCTCAACAACGCTACCTCTTGCCAGCATAGGGCATGGGAATTTAGAAATATAAGTAATGAACATGAAGACGCATGAAAAGTAATAGAACAGAATCCATAGAATAATACCTGGAGCACAGCCGAGTAGTACTGAAATCCACCTGTATTTATTTTTCCACAGATTTTATACCCAATGTAAATGGGGGTGGGAATGGGGGGAGAAGGTAACAAAAGACTTTATTAACATTATACAAAGGATAACTCAAACAGTCAATTGTTTTATCACTCTGAGATGTCAAATCATTAGCAGTCTGTTGTCTAGGTAGTGAAGTTGCTTTAGATCACTTATACTGATGGCAGCTACTCCCCAGGTGACCTCATAGTTACAAAAGAAAGAGAAAAAGTACATTTGCATATCCTGACCACCTTTCAGGATGGCATGGGCCTACTTGAATGAGCTATTTTAATGTTAAAAGAATCAAGCAATCACATCCTGAGTTGGGACATGCAACTTTGCTTGTCAGTCATTTTGAGCAGCCTGCAACTCTCTGACCATCAGACAAAGTGGAAATGGGCCCACATTTTTGGGCCTCCATATCCAAACAAGACAAACTTTACTTTGTTTGCATATCATAGTATTCTTACTTACACCTTAACTATTTTGTCTTTGAATGTGTATGGAATCTGTAGTAGACAGATTTTTTTTTGGTACACTAACCAGCTCCCAAATCATGACATGGAGACTTATTATTAGTTATGAATAATCACTTTATCTTATAAAGAGCTTATCACATTAACTCTTATAACTTTCTTTAACCTGTTTCTTGTTATCTATATTTTGCCTCAGGGGTTTATTCCCTTTGTTTCACTCTGTATGTTCTATTTCTTGTCTTGCTGGCTAACAGCTGCATGGCTGGCTGGCCCTGGGCATCTTTCTTTTTCCCTTGTTCTCTCCTCTCTCTCATGATCTCTATGCTTGCTAGTCCTGTCTACTGCCTAGCTATTGGCCACTTGTGGGTTTTTTGTTTTGTTGTTGTTGTTTTGTTTTGCTTTAGTTGTTTTTCTTTTTTAGATCAATCAAGTGCCTTAGACAGGGAAGGTAAAACAAATGTAATATATCATTGCATAATAAACAAATGTAGTACATATTTGCCTACTAAAAGTAATATTATACAACAAGGACCTTCATCTTTTCCCACACCAGTAAGTCAAGAGTAAGCTACTTTCAGTTAACTATGCATCTCCCATTGTCTTCTAACAACAATTGTCCCAGGTGGGGATTTTTCATCAGGTTTCCCTAATGAGCTGGGAGGGCAAGAAAGGAATTTTCTTGAAACTATTTTTCTTTATTTTCAAAGAAGATAGGTGCATGTGGAAGATTCAATTCAATATGACAAAAATGTTACATTGTTTTGCATTAGTTTTCTACCAGGAGATGCATGCACAGGGTCATATGTGTGCTAGGCAGGTGCTTTATCACAAAGTTACATCTTAAAATTGTATATATTTTTGAAACACAGTGTCATTAAATTTCCCAGGTCTTGAACTCACCCTGTAACCCAGCCAAGCTTTCTATTTCTGATCCTTCTACCTCGTTTTTTTCTCAAATAGCAGAGAGTATAAGCTTGAAACACTAGGCCATCAAGATCCTAAGTTTAGAAATTGATCAAGCACTTGGTATAATCCTGGGATTCAATCAAGTAGGCCACAGGCAATAGAGGCAGGTAGAACCTTTGCTCAGGCTTGGAGCTGTTAACCCAAATCCTGAATTGTCATAAAATTTTATTGTAGATAAACAGTTTATGTTCTTGTGGGCAAATGAAGGCTCCTTTAGTTTTTCTATTTGTGACTCTATTTTGCCAAAAAATTGTTTTGTGAGCCTGAGTATGCAGGTAAATAAATAGATGTGCATTACTGGTAACAAATAATGCACAAACTTATTTTAAAATGCTTTATTATACATATAATTTTTTATTTATTTACAACAAATGCAAATTTGTATACTAATGGGAAAAATGTGCTTGTTTGTCTAATCCGATCCAATCTGAAGACATTCTAATTTGAAGCTTAATTGTTAGGGGCTTAATTATGGAAAAATATTAAAAGCCTCTGTTTTCCAAAATTAAGCCTTCATATTCCCATAAGAGCAGATTACTTCAAATGTACAGTAAGAACACTGCAGTTCCTAGCATACAGTAGTCTATTTGTGTGACAGTGTTTAAAAGCCAGGTTCTTTGGCATGATTTGTGTGTTTAGAAGCACATATTGTGTGTTTAGAAGCAAGGCCACTGTGAAACATTGCTCAACACAGATGAGTGTTTCCAGAAACAGTTTAGATTCATTATGGATTTGATTTTGGGTTAATTTTTGGTCATCACATATTTAGAAACCACATGCAGCTGCCAAAGTTTTCACAACTCTCAAAGTAAGTCATGATCCACAGTTAAAGAAGTTTGGGGCTAAATCATGGGTCAACAAACAACAATTTGCCTGCCAAATCCAGCTCCACACCTGTTTCTGTAAATCCAGCCTTACTGGAACCCACCCAACACATGCATTTACTGCATTGTCTCCTGGATGCCTTCTTCATGTCAGCTGGCAGACAGCTTTGAGTAACAGAATAGAGTTGTAACTGAGCAGGAGCAGTGGATAGCAACACTTAACATATTTATGGTTTGGCACTAAATATCATCATCTGAGGACTTCTGCATCAAAGGAGTTCTCAGGTTTTGCTTTTGTCACATCTAAAGTGACAAAATCCTAACTCTTAAGAGTCTGTATTTGGTGTGATAATAACCACGTTTTATGCCATTGAGCCTTGACAAGTTATTTTCTAAATGAGCAGATATTAAAAAGATATATTCTAATTTACCTCAAAATTGGGAGAATACTTGTAGACAAAGAGGAAACCATTTGATTGTACATCAGCTAATATAAAATAACTTTACCCCTTTCTTTAAAAATGATATGTTTTATGAAAGTACCAATTTGTTGAGTGAAGCCCTACTTTTCCAGCTATTTAAAAGGGTGACATTTGTACAGACTATGTAAAAAGTTCATTATTAAAAAGCCTTCTGTAGCCACCTCATTCTCTTTCTTCAATCATATAACAAAAGAACAAATAATGGTCCAGTCCTCAATTACAAAAACACCCTTCAGCAGACTACTCCAAAGCTTAAATGAGTCATATCCGTCACCTGGCTTGCCATTAAGGAGACATAACACCATTTCCACAACTGTGAACTGAAAGCACAGAGTGGAAGGAGTTTTATCATATGAAGAGAATTAAACAGACTGTAATGTCTGTACATCATTTTTGAATGTCTATGACTCAGACATAGTCATTCAAAATTAGCATATTAACATGTAGGTCTACAGATAGCAATAGCCTTTCCTCATAGTTATAGAAGGCTGGACTTAAAGCCTTCGGGTGGCCCATCTCCTTCCATGTTCAGACTCTGCCAGCACCATTCCTACTCTTGATGATTAAATGGTATTGAAGGATTTCTTCTTCGATTCCAGATGATTGTTTTTTAATATTTGTTTTAATATGAAGGAAGGGCATGCTCATTCATCTTAGAAATGTCACAGCAGCACTTCTTATCAGCCATTGATGATGAATGGTAGAATCTCTTCTTAGCATGGAGAGAATATTACACAAATCTACTGGAGTCTCACCACAAATCTTTCTTAATAAAACTCAACTCATCGGCTTCCAGAAGAGGAATATGTTTTCAGCCATAAAAGGTATACCAATCAAGAGAGATGTCTCGCAGAAGGCCCTTTACATACTGTGCTTTATGTGCATGATTATGTGCAGGCACAACTGTGGAAGCATTTTCTTTTTACAGAGAAAAATTTAGGCTGATAAATTTGTTTTTCAGAAGGACAGACTGTCATCTTGTTGTAGTGTCTTTGATATTTATTAACTATCAGTTGGAGTCATGGAGAATACTAAGTACTGGGGGAGTTTACTGTGGAAAGAAATCAACAAACTGCATTCTTCAGGAGTGAAACATTTTATGCAAAAGATAGTGTTATGCTCCCTGCAATTAGCACATCTATCCAGGCACCTAGAAGTTAAAAGAACATACTATAGGTGGATCCCTTTTTCATGCACATCCAGAACAATCTATCTGCTGTTGTCATGGGAGTCATGTTCAACTTGACCATAGATAGCACTTTCATTTGTCACCTGGATGTCTAGTCAATATACTCAATCAAATTTTCAATTTGTAAAATTTTAATTTTTGTCTCTTCAGATCTCATAATTACTGAACAAATTGATCTCAATTCAGGGACTTGAGCAATACTTCCCTTACTTGAACCCCCCGGCTCTAGCTTTCTTAGTGCTGGGACTGAAATGCTCATCACATCCCTAGCCTTAAAAATCAGATTCTCCACAATGACAGATCGAAAGTAAATAGATGACCATCACAGGATATAATTACCCCTGTTTCATGACTGACAGCCCTAGCCATTGAGAAGCAGTGTGTGCCAATCTGTGTTCAGAGATACTGATTGGAAAACTCAATTCTCTTTTCCCTGATAGCTAAGCCAAAGGGCTTTGAAGGGTAAAGGACAAAGTATTTGAATACTGAGACACTATCTGGGGAAAATTAGAATCAAATGTCTTGAAATTAGACCCAAAGATCCATGTGGTACCTGAGTAAGCATGAAGCCTTCACCATAAGCATCTCCTGGATCATATTGTAAATAAGTAGTAAATATGTTATTGCCAGAGATATTTGGTTGAATTTGTAGGCTGCTTAGATAACATGGATCCATAACTTTGTTCTAAATATTCCCTAATAAGAAGCAAATAACATAAGGTTCATTCTAAAGTTGTAATGTATCCTTTAGTATAGCAAGAATCCAGTTGCTTATCATCTAAAATTTCTTACCACTTGATGAACAAACTTTGTAATGGAAAGTAAAGTTTACCTTAGCAAATTGAAAATAAGTGCACATTGTAAAAATATAAAATTAACTTTGGCTTGTAATGATTAATATTGTTTTAAAACTATAGGATATTTATGAGAAATTTCTATTTACATGATTAATAAAATATGTCTTAGGCTGTTAATGATCAGAAAACTCTTCTCTGAGGTAGTATGAATTTTTGTCAAGACATCCTAATCAGAATATTTATTCATAGTTATAATTTCAACAGTTAAAATACATATATACATTCAATCTAGTTAACTAACAGTTTTTTAAAAATCACATTTTTACCATTATGTATCGCTTGTATCATGGCATGCGGGTGTGTGGTTTCAGCAGTGCGCTTGAATTGAAATGAAGACTCAGACACTCCTTGAGGATGAATTTAGCCATTGTGACCACAGGGAGCTTAGCATCTGTGGACTGAAGCACTTTCCCTTAGCTTTTTGGCAATCCCCCCCCCCATGATTATACTTTAGTAGCAGATTTCCATATCTCAAAACAAACTGAATGAAGCTTTCAAAAATACAATGCCAAATGCAGATACCTGATTCATGACTACCATGGTTTTCTGGGTTTCTTCTAACAAAGTTATGCAAAGTCTTTTTATCCATGGAAAGCTCTCAGACAAGATTCTCATTGCACAACAAAAGGTATCTATAACACAAAGGATGGATTAAGACTGGGTGCTGACTCCAGAGCTAGGCCAGGTATGGCCCAGTGAGGGTTCATGGCTAGAGGGGGTTGCTCACTAACCCTTTGGCACCGGGTCAACAGGAATTTCTGCCATAATATTGCCCAGTTTTATGTGTTTCCTATGTGTTGTATGATGTTTAATAGCATCACTGACTTACAACTACTTGAATCAATGATAGTGTCCCAGAAAAATCTGCAGAACATTCAAAACATACTGAAAAATGTCCTTGATTGAAAACCTCTGAGTCATCTCTACCCTTTCTGTCTTGTATTATCATTCAACATTGCAAATTATTATGCATTATTGTATTAACACAGTTAACATGAAAGAGAGGGAGAGTTGTAAATGGATGTAATAATTAATAAACTTTTTATGTTTGTAGGAAATTACTGCTTCTTGAAGTATGTTAGCAATTTCATGAATGAGAGAATACAGCAAATTCCTGCTTGATATTAAAACCAAGCAGAACAGTTAAATTTCATTTCTATTACCCAGAAAGGGCTCTAGATTCTTGAAAACCTCCTAGATATTATTTGTAATATCATCATAATATTAGATATTCAGGTATATGGTAAATATTTGCTTACCCAGAACAAAAAAGTTGTAGTTTCATTCTTCTTTGAATTCAATTTATAGGAGATATTTGCGAACATAGAAGGAAGTAGTAAATGAAAGGGCAAATATGAACAAAATACAAAGACGTATGTGTATATGATGTCCTAATCTTATTTGGCAGCAAAAAGTGAAAAATTTGTGAAATACCAGTTTAGAGGGCTTACATCAAAACTACTAATATTTCATATTGATTATTTGTAAATATTTGTGTGAATAAATTAGTTTACCAGTAATTTTTCCCTCAGAAACAGGCAATGCAATCCATGGCAATTTTGTGGTAAATGACAAGTTTGTTTTACTGGCTGGGCTGACTCTTCTTTCCTCAGGCCTCAGTTTCAATATCACTTATTAAAGTTGTGCATTAGGGCTAGGGATGTAGCTAAGTTTGTAGCATGCTTGCCTAACATGTACAAAGACTTTGAATTGAACATGCATGATGGGACACATGTCTAACCCAACACTCAAAAGATGGAGACCATATCTTTAGCCATGTAAGGATTTCATGGGGCCAGCCTGGAATACATGAACTCCTGTCTTAACTACTTTTTAATCAAAAGCATTCTTTCAGAACTCATTTAAATCAGTTCTTCTATTAATTTCTCTGGTAACATCCAATCTTTTAATTTAGTGTTTATCATAATGTACAATAAAATGTTAATATGTGGTTGTTTGAATGAGAATAGTTCTTATAGGCTCATGTATTTGAATAATTGGTTTCCAGTTGGTGGAACTGTTTGTGAACTATTGGGATGCATAGCATTGTTGGAAGAACGCACTGGTGATGTGTTTTGAGGTTTCAAATGCCCATTTTATTCTCTTCTGTGTCTCTCTCTATCCTGTTTGTTGGCTTAAGATGCAGACATTCAGCTACTGTTCCAGCATCATACTTGCCTGTACTCTGAAACTCTAGGCAAGCTGTCAGGAAACATTTTCTTTATAAATTGCCTTAGTCATGGTATCTTAGAAAAATGTGAACGAATACTCATCTTTGCTCGATTCATTTGGTTATAAATCCTAAGAAAAGGCTTAGCTACTTTGTTTACAATTGCATCATTGGTACTTTGGTTAGAGTCTAGCTGTTAGTATTCAGTGGTGTACTAAATACATATTAAATAATGTATTTTAGTTCAGGCTTCCAAAGTGAAGCATAAGGGTGATTCCATAATCATTTTAATTTTTATCAGCTTTTAGAGGTGAGATTTATTTGGCAGTATGGGTTTGGAGCTGCTGACATTGGCTTGTGAAGGCCAACAATGTTAATTTGTTTTGAACTGTAAATTCAGTAAAACTATGCAGGCAACTGGCAACTATTGGGAATGAGGATGTTTATATTATGGAGATACAGAAATTCAAAAGTTCAGATGATTGTTAATGGTTTTCCAACACATCACTGACTTTGAGTATGTATCTATACTAGTAAAACCACTGGAAAAAAAATGGACTCTGCTTGCTTTTTCTCGTATGAGTTTAGACTTTGCTAAGGGGTATTGCTAAAATTTCACCGTGGGAAATAAATTTTTAGAGTGTTTGGAATAACTCTTATATTGAGCATAGTAAGGACTATCAAACACAGTAATCTAGATATATTTTCAGAAGGTAACAGATGCAACCAAGTAGTGCTTGCGAAATGGACCTTATGAGCAAAGCCACAAAGTGGTGAGTTGACATTTGGTGCCAGTGTTCTTTCCCAAGCTGTCACTAATTCCACAGTTCGGCATGCTGGGTTGAAAAGCTAAGCATAGTAATCATACCAGGAAGGTGGTATGGCATTCAAGATATGTCTGTTAATTGTAAAGGCTTAAATTAATACATTTGGATAAAAATGAAACTGAAATAAAATCTGTAACCAGAGACTGCTTTTTCATTTCCTACCGCACAGACCCGAATAATCATGCAGAAATTTTATTTAGTACTTAAAACACTGTTTGGCCGATAGCTTAGGCAGAATATTGGCTGACTTTTATATCTTAAATTAATTCATTTCTGTTAATCTGTGTATCACCATGAGGTTGTGGCCTACAGGTAAAGGTTCTGGGAATCGTTTTGGCAGCTACATGGCATCTGCCTCCTTCAGCAGCTACATGGCACCTCCTGGCCTCTGCCTACTTTCTCTGTATATGCCTGTTCAGATTTCTCACCTGGCTTTACTTTACTAAGCTGTGGATGGACACTTAAAAGAAATCCCACACTAGCTCAGAATTGAGAAATAGATGGTTATTTGTTTAGGGGTAGACTCATAAATCAGAATCCTCTGTTTGAATGGAGATCAGAAAACAAATCCCGCAACTGGAACAGAGAGGCCTGGAAAGAGCCTGGACGCTCTACATCGGCATATATAGTATAAGAGGCCACGACGCAGTGGGCGGGTAACCACTGTAAGACTTCCTATAGCACTAAGCGATTTGGCTGAAATTGCTTCTTTATTAATCTCTGGTAATAAAACATATTCATAGCATATAGAGAGGAATTACACAGTCAAGAATTCTCTTAACAAAGCTAAAACTAATTTGTGATTTATCTCAATGTTTGGTTGTGCTAATCATCTACCCTTAGCTTAGCCGCCTCCTAAAACCAGAATAAATCCCCTTTAGAGATTCCATATATATATATTTTGTGTGCAATATCAGATACATAAGTGAAATTGCTTTTGTAGACTCTCTGTCAGCATTTAACTAAGGTAAAAGGAATGACTAAAGTATATTGCCCATGTGTTCTAGTAGTGTATCATTTTATTTTTTTAAATAAAAAAATTTCAAGACTAAAAAAATCTTAAAGTAATTTATTTATTTTATATCCCAGTCAGTTTCTCCTTTCTCCTCTCTTCCAAGTCCCTTTCCCAAACTACTCCCTGTCCCATCCCCCCAATCCTCTCATCCTCCATTGCTATTCAGGAAAGGACAGGCTTCCCATGGATATCAACGAAACATGACATATCTAGTTGCTGTAAGACAAAGAACCTCCCCCTTTATTAAGGCTGAGCAAGGTAACTCAGTATGAGGAAAAGGGTCCCAAAAGCTAGCAAACATCTAAACATGACAAACACAAGAAAAACCACACTAATATAATATAGAAAAACTACCAATCACAAATAATCAGTCAAAAGATATAATGTTTCTGAAAAAAAGAGTAGATTGGCAGATGTTTTATGACAATGGGAAAAAGAAGAAAATAGAATAATACCATGAAATTGCTCAAAGGAAACCATTTCTAAATTATAATCTCTTATTTGATGGAATATCACTTAGAATTTTTTTTTCAGAAAACCACTGAAATCATTGATATTCATGGTTGCAATAGAGTAAACACCCAAAAATGGTGAAAAATGGCCAAAATGGAAGTTAATAAATGTAGGAACAATTAAAACAGTAAATGAGTTTATAAGTCTAAAAACTCCACTGAAACAACATTAATGGATTCTGAGTTTCACATACATTTAGAATTAAAATACATAGTAAATACAGAACACAGGCATGGACACAGATAAAGCATAAATCTGATCCATAGAGTATTGAAGATGTTTGGCCTGGCCTGTGACTCTCATCTATGCATAGTTAGCTTTGGCTTCTACCTCCTTCTCAATGTTCTGTCTGGGGTGATATACAGGGATCTACTGTTAGACCATTATTTTTTAGTCAAAGCTGATAAATCATTGAATAAGGTAATCCATTCATGTGTATATGCTGAGGGAATAATAACACAGTTTGAAAAAGCTTGTACAAGCGAAATAAATATCAAGTAAAAGACCATGAATAGACAAATCAAGAAAGCAAAATGAACAAATACAAAACCACCATGTAATTGCAGTAGAAACATAGCTCAAGGACCATAAAATTTTTTGATACAACATGTTGTTTTTTATTTTTAAAAAAACAATTCTTTTCCCATTCTGTGCATTCCATCTTCCAGTTGTTTTTCTCTGAGGGGATGGGGGGCATCAGCATGATTATATTTTATACAGAAAATGTGACATCTCATTATAAATGAAAGTAAATGCTAAATTAAATGGAAAACTTCCACCAAAACTTTAATGCAACATTTATTGGTATTCTGAATAAATACAAATGAACTATATACTCCAATTCAAAGAAATTCATACTGAGAAAAATGCCAGATAACATAGACCTGGAAATAATTACAAAGTCGTACTATAATTATTATATGCATAGACATGTTTACAATAATTGAATGCAGTAAAAGGCTTATCGAGCTACTCTAATGTGTAAGTAAATGGAGTTTAAGTTAAAAGTTATTATAAATAAAGAGGCATATCACATCAAGGGAAAGATTTTAATTCACAAAGAAAATATCTCCACTTTAAACTTACATATCCTTAAGAAACATTATATAAAAACTTAAGGGAAAATCTGCAGAAATAAAGACTATACAAATTGACAATTATAGTGGGATATGTTAACACACACAAACATCAATAAATGGCAAAACACAGGTGTAAAATGAATAAATTTATAAGAATTTTAAATATACAATGAATAAATCTGTCCTGACTACCATAAGGGGCTTTAGCTCATAATAACTAAATGCATAATATTTTCATGCATTTACAAAACATTCTTTTTAATATTGTGTGCCAGTGCTCAACTCAGTCACTGTCAAGAGTAGCTTCCTACTTGCATTAGATGAGAATCAACACAGAGACTCACGACTGGACAAAGTGGGGAGAGAGGCTTAGGGATACTAAGGCCTAAACGGGATGTCTTCATCAAACCTGTCCTGTCAGGGTTAAGTGATCTATGCAGAAGATGAGACAGACCTAAAAACCAGAGGTAATAGATAACCCCAAGGAAAGAATGTCTTCTAGACACAATGGTCAGATGATGTCCATAAGAGCTCACATGGACTGGAAGCAGATACAGGGCCTGGACATGTTCAAGTTAGATGTAGTTCCATTGCTAAAAGGGGAGGTAGTCACAGGCTCACACATCTAACCAAGAAACTATCTATAATTGACATTAGCTGGCAACGGGAAAATTAGTTCTATCCAGTGGAGTCTCACCAGGTATAGTAACCATACTTCAGGGTAGGCCCATGCCCAGGAGTAGTTGGGCAACACAAAATGAACTAGATGGTATTTTTGTAGATGATTTCTTTTACTTTGCTTTGGGGGTTTCATGTGTGTGTTTGTGCTATTGGTCTTTTACTTGTATATTTTGGTTCCCATTTTGTGGGATATTTTTGTGTGAAGTAATATTTTGTTTGTGTTTTAAGAAATAAACTTTGCCTGAAGATCAGAGTGCAGAACTAGGCAACTAGAGGCCAGTTTGTGGTGGCTCACACTTTTAATCCCAGTATATGGGAGTCCCTTGCTTTTAATCCTAGCACTAGGGAGGTGGGGACAGAAAAGGGTATATATGGCTGAGAGGAGAGAGGGGAATAAGATGGGAGGAGATAAGAGTTCAGGGTAGTCTGGAGACACAGTCTAAAGCAGTCAGTCTGAGGTTTCAATCTGAGGACAGGATCGCCCTTTTGGTCTGAGGATTCGGTAGAGGTAAAATGTCTCTAGTGGCTGCCTACACTGCTTCTCTGATCTCTCAGTTTTCACACCCTAAGATCTCACTCTGGGTTTTTATTATTAAGACAAATTAAAGTCCGAGGTGTATTTGTGCATGTGTTTTTTTCTTTGGTGGATGGAGAGTTGGAGAAAATCTGGGAGGAGTTGCGAGAGAGCAGAGCATGATTGGAATATATTAAATGAAAAAAAAAACACTTAGTTTTCAATAAAAATTGTCTATCTGTTGGCTAGAAGACAAATGGTTACGAATGTCAGTCAATAAAGCATGCAAAGCAGTAATCTTAGACTGCTGTGGAGTTAACCTAAAAGTTAATTACAGTAATCAGTAACCCTTTTTTTTTCAAATAGTCAGGCAACATACTTCTAAATAGTCTGCAGTTCAAATGAAACACACACACACACACACACACACATCATTTGAAATTAAATCAGTGTAGTTAAGGCCATGTGTGAGTAGAAAATTGTGCCCTTAAATTAGTTTTTATTATAAACAAAACAATTACAGAATGCATGAAGTATCCATGTGGACAATGCAAAGGGACCAGTGAAACAGATTTTAAAGGTGACAGGTATACTGAGTGGTTACAGAGGAACTTAAATATTAGTGGACAGACATACACTTCCCCAAAAGATGACCAGCACAGTCACGGAAGGAACAGCAGGTGCCAATGTTCCTCACAGACATGTTTTCAAATGCCATAAACAAAGTACAAACATTAAACAGAACAACACAGAAAAACTGTAAACCAATAAATAGAAAAGTATCAACTTTAATCATAAGTGGTTGGCTTAACATTTGGGCATAGATCTATATAAATAACCAAATTAGTAGAATAAGAAGGGAAATAAATATTTATAATGATGTAAATTTTTAATAGCCTGTCACCACAAATAATGTAGTCTTCACAAGAATATGATGAATAGGTTGCGCTATAGTCAGACAGTGTTATGCACAGTGAGAAAATTAGGGTATTGATAATATAGAAAAAATGTGTGAATCTCAGAATTACTGTAGCTAGCAAGAGAAATCAGACTCTTTGTTCCTAACATGCCAAGTCCAGGAACAAAGACATCTATAGTACATAAAATGGTATCTATAGTAGGGTTCTCCAGCAGTGTTCAGAATATTCTAGTTTATTTTCCTTTTTTATTTCCTTCCTTCCTTTCTTTGTTTTTTTATAGGTGATTGCTTGAAAAACTCTCATTTTGTGATAATTCTCTGACAAGTATTATAACTAGAGCACTTATACATATAAATGTCCGAGTTTAGTAAAGAGTCTATCTTTAACAATGACAGTCTCATGGAATGATACATTTCTCTTTGGATTCTCATGCATACTTCATTTCATGATATATAGACTTATAATCACTTAAACTTTTGACTACTCCATACATCTCAAATTTGGTCAAAAATATAAAAGTGAACATATTAGTTTGAATGGGGCATTTTTATCTAATGATATAAAGACATATTTCTTTTCTGTTTGACTAAAGTTTTATAAACTCAAAATATCAAGGGGATGGGACAGTAATCAGTTTGAGCATCCTTAATCCTAAAATCTAATATATGAAACAATTGCACATTGACCTGACAGTATAAGTGGTAGAATCTGTACCTGGCCTCCTTCAAGAACTTACAGTCAAAATGCAGGTGGACACTTCCTTGGTGAATTCCAGTGCTTAGGAGAATGAGAATTTCAGTTTTCAGGCTGGCCTGAGCTAAGCCGTGAAACCTTATCTCAAATAACAAATGAAGAAACAGTAGAATGTTCTACAAGATTATGTTCAAGTTATGTACATATATTTTGCACAAAACATAAGTGAAATATGTGTTTAGGCTTGGTTTCCATTTCCAGGGTAACTTATTACATACATATTAATTCATTATTGAATCAAAAAGATGAATTACAAAAATCCAGGTATTTTGAATATGGAATATTCAACTTGTGTATAGTGATAAAAAGGCATTCAATAAGTTGATTATATAGTACTTTAATTATATAATAATATAATATAAATGTCAATTATGTGAAGAATGTTCATTGAGATATACTTATGCATTTTTAAAGAAAATTTGTGCTATCTTATGCCGCACACCGGTCCTCTCGGGACCCACAAATCGAGGGAGAACGGGGTGAAAGACAGGAGAACTCAGGATTCGGCTGATGACAGACAGACTCACACACAAGAGCGATGTGAAATCTGCTGTATTTTACTGAAGATCAAGGTGTAATATTTATACAGAAACAGAATAGAGCAAAATGCGGAAGTTGGCACACTTCCTTAAATTATTAGACTAGCTAGTACAAAGAACAAGCTATAATTATAGTTAGAATTTTCTGCGGTTAGGACCAGGAACACAGCAGCCCCCCTATTTTTCAGACCTTTGAGTTCCATCGCTAGGCTTCATTAATTTTCTCACTACCATAGGTTGGACTTGTCTGGGTTGAACTTGCCCTTTAATAACCACATGTATACTTCTTCAAACCTAAAAGCAAAAGGCCTGTCACTATGCCAATGCTGTAGCTCTGACTTCATTTGATCTAAAAAACTGCTTTTGTCTCATTCTCAGTTAATATATATCAAAAGCTGTTTG
>LOEQ01009501.1:73829-87184 GCA_001685075.1 Bramus lutescens
GATGGATGGAGATAGAGACAGAGACCCACATTGGAGCACTGAACTGAGCTCCCAAGGTCCAAATGAGTAGCAGAAGGAGGCAGAACATGAGCAAGGAAGTCAGGACTATGTGAGGGGTGCACCCACCCACTGAGACGGTGGGGCTGATCTAATGGGAGCTCACCAAGGCCAGCTCGACTTGGACTGATGGAGTATGTGATCAAACAGGGCACTCTGAATGTGGCTGACAATGAGGGCGGACTGAGAAGCCAAGGAAAATGGCACTGGGTTTTGATTCTCCTGCATGGACTTGCTTTGTGGGAGTCTAGTCTGTTTGGATGCTCACTTTCCTAGACCTGGAGGGGGGATGACCTTGGACTTCCCACGGGGCATGGAACCCTGACTCCTCTTTGGACTGGAGAGGGAGGGGGAGGGAGAGTGGTGGGAGGGGGGAAATCAGAGGAGGGGAGTAGATGGAAATTAAAAAATAAAATAAAATAACAAAGAAAATAAAATTAAATACAGCTATGTCATGTCCGCATCCCTTTCTCCCCATTTACCCCCTCATACACACCTCCTTGATTTCTTTCAAATTGAAGAAACATTGCTGTTAAGGAACTTATTAAAGAAGCAGAAATTCACACTAACCCTTAATAATACATATGCTGTCTGCTGAGTACTTTAGTTGTAGAGCTGAGCAACCCAGTCTACCTACAACATTGTAAGCAATAGTGCTAAAAGTTGTCTACTTCTGTTTGGGCTTCTGAAATTTTACTATCATCTGGAAACACTTCATTTAATTAATTTGGTAATTCTCAAAATAATTGAATACAGGAAACTCCAAAAGGATGCTAGAGTGAAGACCTTAATGTCAATAAATTAAAGGTGTCTCAAAACCAAGGAGAAATGAAAAGTAAATAAAGACTCTTTATAGAGAAGATAAATAAAAATAGATTTAGAAGTAAATGATAAAAATGTACTGTAACTAGCATCATGACATTGGAACTATTCCTCATTCCCTCATGAAGAGCTTGTAATGTTTAAAAAAATACTGTTAGTAAAGTTTTACATAGTGAGAAATCAAGTGAAAATGGTCCATCCTGAAGTTTCTTGTTACCAATTAGATATCATATTATTTATTGAAGCAGAGGTTAATCAGTTTTGTAATATTAGTTCACTAAACATGAACCATCAATTTCACTTAGGTCTTCTAGCCTGCTCGAACAGTAAAAAGCCATGGAAACTGAGCAGACCACATGGAGGCCTTAAAGCAATAGTGGCGTGGATGAAAAGAACAAAGGAACAGGCGTGGGCACACAGCTTTGGAGGGATTCTTCATAGTCCCTTTGGAGGTCAAGCACTTCTCATTTTTAAGTAGTGTTGTACAGTGTCTGGGTTGTAAATTTCTCTGAAATCAGGAAAGATGAGATAAGTCTTCTAATGCTGCTTGCCCATTGGGCAATTTTTTTCTGCAGTGAGTAAGCTAAAGATATCTGAACATATATTGAAAACAGATTTATTTTTTGCACCACAAAGAGAGATCCTTGAAAATATAAAAAGTGCAATGTAATAAAATCATAAATGAGGAGTATACACTGAGCATTAATATGGAAAGCAGTAATGTTCAGCTGCACCATTGTTTAGTAAAAGTGTCCACTGTATGATATTGTCCATTAAGTGGGTCATTTTCTTGTGATATTCTATAGAGCATGTCACAAATCTATGTGACCTTGTTTGGCACATACCTACCCTACCTGCTGTGGTCTCTTGATGTAAACATTCATACTAATCACTGCTCTGGATATCGCAAACAATTGCAGCTCATTGGATTCATATGTCTAAACAAAAAGGGTAGAGTAAACACACTTATATTTTTGGTTGTGAGCCTGTCCTTTAATGGCTGAGCCATCTCTCCAGCCCTAGAGTAAGCACACTTTATGATAGATAAATTTAGCATACCATTATAGGAAATTAATCAGGAATGGGTTTGGCTGATGGAAAGTTGTTTGCGATTAATAGATGTTCAAGTCAGGATATTATTGGAATATTTATAAATATTTCATGCTTAGGACATATTGATTTTATATTTGAAATGTCTGTTTTCAATAATCCTAACAATTAGCTTAAAACACTAATGCCTTAAACAACTGTATGACAGCATATTCTTTCTTCATAGCCTTATTCTTATTTTCTTATTTGAATTACTTTTCAGTTAGCTTATAAAGAGTTTCAATATAACATTCCATGTATATATATGCACACACACACATATATACATATACACACACATATCACACACAGGCATACATATAATATTCTTTCACACATTGCCTTCCTTACTTCCTCATGGTTTGGCAGCTTCATTCCTCCAAAGAGTCCCTATTCTGCCTTAATGTCATTTATATTTAAATCAGGATTCCATTTCCACAAGAAAGGATTATATACTTATTTTTCTTCAACCTCATTGATCTCCATTTAAATTCCAACATCTTTTCACATAGTATCCTTATTTTTTATGCCCTATATCCATTTCCAAACAGCATCAAGATTCTACATATGACATCCTTATTCTGTATACATTTGCCTGGGTTTATTTTTTTAAATATCCTTTCTTATTTTCAAATCAGATCCTCATGGAATCAAGGTCATCAATATCCCTGTTGCCTACCACTATATCTTTCTCCAGTGGAAGTCTCTAGAGAAAGTAACACACAAGAGGTGCTGCCTTTTGTGATCACAACAGCTCTTCCAGGAATAGCTCCAGAACAGCTGAAGAGTGTTTTACTGGTAACAACCCCGAACCAAGCCAAAGGAGGATTCAGAAATAATGATAAAAGGAATAAATACATAGGTCAGCAACTGCAGTTTCTTAGCAAGCAGCTTGCCCTCTACGTAGCTGTGTTGTCCTAATTTGTGTGTGCCCGGTAGTGTAGCGAATGTGTTGACATTTGTGGTAGTACCACAAACTTTTGTGACTATGTGCTGGCTGCAGCAACATCAGTCAGTATGAAACTCTGAGCTGCATCATTGTTACCTGGAAAACAGTCATGGATGTGGTCTGTTATTTCGTGAAAAGCAATTACAGAACTGGATTTCACAAAGAAACACCACACATTAATAAATTTGGATAAATGTGCTCTTGATGAATAGGACCATACGGAAAAATATAATTTAGAGTATGTATTCAATAATGTGTTCCTCATAATGAACATAAAATTCTAAAATGAGTGAAAAAATGTTGAAAGAGAAAAATAAGAACAGTAATTTGAAGGTGAGAAGGTCCTGACTTAGCAGATATGCTCATATTGATGGATGCACAGGAAGTAGGAAGCTGAAAGAATAAATAATTATTTTTGAAGAGGAGGAAAGGCCAGGCCAAAATAAGCAAATATCTCACACTACTGATTTCTTCAGTATATTGGATAGGAGTGGGCAAGTACTTTTTTAGTTTTAATAATGAAAAAAGAACTTTAAATAGATAAATGTTACATGAATAAATATGGCATCAATATGTTATAAAGCATATGAATATAGAAACGCCCAAACTCAAAGTATAGTTATTGAGTGTAGAAACTAAATATATGGTTATTAGATCTTGATTCCTACCATTATCTAAAAGGTCATTTGAGAAACAATCTGTTGGCTCACTTTGGTGACATGATTTACCTTCCAGGGGGTCTTAAGTGAGATGTCATTTCACCAGCAGTCCAGCTGGTGTTATGAAAAGATTTATCTTCATCTTTACTGTTTGCCCAACAGTTCTGAATACAAAATTTCAGTAAGGGAAAATGGTATATTTTATTTTTAGATTAAATAAAAATGGGTAACTTTATCATGTGTTAATAATATTGGACAAAAAGACTATGAGAGGGCTGAACAGCTGAATCTAATAGAAAATGAGTTTTGCTGTGGATAGCAAATTTATAATATTGTTCCATCTTCATACTATAAATATGTGTGGTTTAGGATCTACGTTTAAAGTCATTACTTTATTTTGAAGTAATTACAATTCAAAGCCATTAACAGCAGGATGTCTGAGATAATTCTATTTTAGGAAAAACATATAAGAAGTGGCATTGTTTGTGTTTAAGACAATTATGCAGTTGATTAATGGTATAAATGACAATATCTGGTATACATACAGAAGATCAAAATTAACTGTATCTATCATGGGTGACAGTATGAAAATTAGATGAAATCAGTAACCACAATTAGGACATACTCCTGCTAACACTTTTCTCTGAGGGGAGGCAGAGAGACACAGGAATAAGGGAGATGGTTAGTGTTGGTGCCCTGGTAACTTTGTTTAAAATCTGAGTGAGATTAATCAGGAAATAATAACTATGACCACTGAAAATCCTTCAAATCTAAACAGTTCTCGTGAGTGTAAGCAATGTCTAAGGATCCATATTCAGAACTTCTGTAAGGGGAAATTGTGTTCTATAGTATCTTCACAATTTAGAATGATGTTCCATGAGGGAATGGGGATTTTTTTAAGGCCAGGCTCTCAGTCTCCAATTCCAGGAATAAAGTTATTCTATTCTCCATAGTCAGAAAATATTCTTTCTGTTTTCTACCCATACTAGAAAAGTTACTGCTCTTTTAGGTTACAATTTCCAGGAGATACTACGGGCAATTATACAGAGAAACCTTGTGTCAGACATCATGCCTCATGTTTTCTCAGTCTTTTAGCTCTCCAGGGAGACAGCTCCCATATTCAATTTCGATGCATGAACAGAAAGTCCTAAAGTCTCTCAACTTTAAAGTACAAGAGAGATGTGTAAGTAGAGTGATTTGAAACCAGAGATCTTTGAGTCTTCAACGAATTCTTCAAATTTTTTTTTCAGTACTCCACACAACATGGAGCCTACAGAGGATTGGGAATTGTGATGGCTTCAGCACTGTGATGGTATGAGCACTGAGATGTCTTTGGCACTGAGATGGTTTCAGTACTGTGATGGCTTCAGCACTGTTGTGACTTGGGCAGTCAGGTGGTTTGGGCACTGAGATGGCTTTGGCACAGTAATGGCTTTGGCCTGTGATGGCTTTGACACTGTGGATGACTTCAGCACTGTGATGGCTTCAGCACTGTGATGGCTTGGGCACTGTGATGCCTTGGGCACAGTGATGGCTTTGGCCTGTGATGGCTTTGACACTGTGGATGGCTTCAGCACTGTGATGGCTTCAGCACTGTGATGGCTTTGGCACTGAGATGGCTTGGGCACTGTGATGGCTTGGACACTGTGATGGCTTTGGCATTGAGATGGCTTGGGCACTGTGATAGCTTGGACACTGTGATGGCTTTGGCACTGTGATAACCATCAGGCTTTGTCACTTCTCTAGTCTTCATCCTCTGAGAGACATCTCTGTTTACCATGGCTCTGTCATTCTTTGGTGAGGAAGTTTTTTCTCACTCATGTCCTCTTTGTGCTCTATGTCACACTGATTTTCAATAAGTAATGTGGTTTCTTGTTCTGAAACCTTGCCTCAAATTTTGGGAACTTCGTTTTCTCTAACAATGTTAAGTCAAAATGCCCTTTTTTATGAACTCTTGAAGACCTTTTGGATCTTACCTACACTTTCTTCTTGACATCATGAAGTTCCATTACAATCTTGATGATCAGTATCTCTTATTTCGTCAAGCTAATATGCTTGATTTTTGATCTCAAGCTTTTTAGAGGGAAAATTCAGATATTCATCCAAGACTATGGACCTACTATCAATTTAACACAGCTTTTTTGTTTTGTTTTGTATTTTCACAGGGTTTCCCTGTGGAACGATCCTAGCAGTTCTGGAACTTGTAGACCAGCCTGGCCTTGAACTCACAGAGATCCACCTGCCTCTGCCACCCAAGGTCTGGGATTAAAGGTGTCTAGCACTATCACCTGGCTTACACGTAGTAGAGGCTGCTTGTTTGTTCCCAGCCACCCAGAACCTAAATAATCACACAGAAACTATATTATTTGTGATATTGTTTGGCCAATAGCTTAAGTGTATTTCTGGCTAACTCATATCTTTGCTTAATCCATTTTATTAGTTTATATTTTATCATGAGGCTTGTGGCCTACCCCAAGGTTCCGGCTGGTGGCTAGTGTCTTTCTCCTCTGGTGGCCCCATGGCTTCTCTTGACTCTGCCTTCTTTCTCTCAGCATTCAGTTTAGTTTCCCTGCCTAACTCTATTCTGCCATATCACAGGCCAAAAACAACTTTTTTATTAAACAATGATATTCATAATATTCAGAGGGGAATTCTGTATCACCTCTGCTTTTCTGTTTAAATAAAAAGGAAGGTTTTAACTTTAACATAGCAAAAGTATATATAACAAAACAGGTATCAAGCAAGAATTACAGTTATAATATTTATATCTATTTTATCTTTTATTGTAACTAACAAAAGCTATAACTATATCTATTCTTCAACTCCATCAAAGACTGCAGAAGGATATAACATAAAAAAGGAAGTGTGCATTGTAAGCAACTTCTAAAACTCTAGAATTGACAGAGACATCCCATTGACTGGACAGTCACCCAAAGTTCTTCTGTACTGTTGGGACATCTATATTCAGCCTATAGGCCCATAGTATCCAGCAGACTTTTCCATGAAGCAGGAAATTTTAAATAATGGTCTGCCTACATTGGCAGTTTGCCAGTCACTTTCTTCTGTGTCCTACATAATGTCTGGAGGACATCTTTATGAAGCAGAAACCCTGAAGGACCATCTCACATTCTTTATACAACTTTAGCAATCACAATCATTTTTCTGTAGGTCCTGCATGTCCATTTCATACAGCATAGCATCAAGCAGTACACACAAAAGCAGTTTCTTGCTCAAATGGCTAACAAACTCCATGAGGAGCCTCTTTGATTCTCATCATCCTCTTGAAGTAATTGGTGCTGCCAGTAGCATCTCATGGTCATGTAAAGTCCTAAGTTAATAAAATATTTTAAATGCCATATTTTGAAGGTCTCTGAAAGATTTGAAAAATGCCTAACTGACTGAAATATATCTCAATATCTAGAAAACCTAACTAACATTACAATAGATGTTTATCTATTAAATTATATTTCTTAATTATACATTAAAATGTATAATGTTTATTTAAATGTATAATGTTTATTTAAAAATAAACTTGAAAAATACAATACCTTTATCAAGAGCAGAATATTCATATAACAAGATTTACCTTAAATTTGTATCAATAAATCGAGATCCATACCAATGTAAAGTATTCATCTCTATAACATATTTCCCTTTAAATGTAAGCAAACATTTATAAACTATCATTTAAGGAATTTTGGCCTGGTTCTTTCCAAACTGCTTCCCAATCTGTAGTAGGAGTCTGCTTGTTCATTCCTGGCCACCCAGAACCAAAATAATCACACAGAAGCTATATTATTTACAATACTGCTTGACCAATAGCTTAAGTGTATTTATGGCTAACTCTTATACCTTTTGTTAACCAATTTTATTATTTTACATTTTACCACAAGGTTTGTGGTCTACTGGCAAGGTTCTGGCTGGTGGCTCACATCTTTCTCCTTGTCTTTCTCCTTTGGTGGCTCCATGGCTTCTCCTGACTGCTTTCTTTCTCCCAGAATTCAGTTTAGTTTTCCCTGCCTAGCTCTATTCTACCCTATCACAGACCCCCCAAAATCTTCTTTATTAACCAATGGTATTCACAGCATACACAGGGGAATCCCACATCACTTATCCACATTGTTTTAGTCAATGACATTATATCTTTCCTTTATATAAACTCTTTTAGAAGTTCATCAACATCTGAAATCTACTAAAGGTGGTACCAAAATAATAACATGTAATACTTGAAGTATTAAGCCAAAAGTGTTTCAAAATGATGTGGATGCTAAGAATCAAATTTTTGATCAAATAGTGCTTTCTTTTTTTATAATTGGGACAGTGATTTATGTTGCCCAATTTAACCTTGAAGTTGCTGTTTAGCCAGAAATAAAGTTCTGTTTCTACATCCTCTACCTTCTGAGTACAGAGAGTATAGTTATGCAAAAATGCCATATCCCTTTATTTTCAAATAGCAATATTTAATATTGTTTTCACAGTAGCTAAGAAAGGAAGTAAAACAAATTAGCATGTTCTAGGATGACATTATTGTTTATCAGTAAATTAAAATAATGATATTTGTTCAATTGACTTCCCGTGTCTTTATAAATGCTTTGTTAGTAATATTTTTCTCATATGCTTGCTATAGATGGGTGTAGTTTTATGTTTATATATAAACTGTGTAAGACTATGGTCTATTTATAACACATGGAGAGATAAAATCAAGCAAAAGAACAACTAATTTTATTAAAATAAGTAACTTTGTTTTTGTTTTAAGAGATTTTGCACATTACATACTGAGAATCATATTTGAAAAGGTTTAAGGTCTACCATTTACCTTTGCATGTCAACAAAACTAATTTTCAACTTTGGATATATTCATTTCAGTATTAGATAAAGAGGTTCATTGATATTATACAAAACCACTTTACTTTCATTAAGTAATATAATTTCCAATATAGCTCATGAGTAAGTCAAATTACAATCAGAACATTACAACCCATATTGCTTAACACTAACTAAAATAAAAGGGATATTTAGTTCAAAGACATTTTCATAGCTTCCGTTTATGGCAGATGAATGCAGCTCTCTCCACAAAAAGTATAAGGAAGTGAGCTGACCAGACCTCAGCCATGACTCTTTTTCCTGCTGTGCTTGCAGTAGATTTGTTACAATTTCATTCTGTGCATTTCCTTTTCCTGTATATTTACAACTGCTCAAATTGATCTCCATATCAAAAGAATTTTTCTTCATAACTCATGATATAATAGAGATGTGTGCCGCAGAAATCTTATTCTTTGATAACTAGGTAAAATTACCCACCAAAGTCCTAATTTTGGAGCATGTCTGAATCCATAATCTTACTGGATACTTGTGTGCCCTGCCAGAAAATTGAAACTGCTTTCTTTCTGCTGTGTGCCTTTTGACACATGAACCTTCTTTCATTTATGCACATGTGATAATGCCCATAAATTCTCACATACATGTACACATTTATTGTTGCAGAAAATATAGATGACTGCAGGTAGATTTTACTGGAACATTAGGAGTTCAAGGGAGGCTGTGTAATGAAATGTCATGTAGCGATCTCCAAATTGGAAACCCTGTAATACACCTCTGTTGACCAGAGTTATCTATCATCTGTCACAAGACATTGTGATTGGTCTCTTTCCTAGATTTCTCTCTTCAAACAAGATGACACTTATATCCTGTAAGTACTCCTCCTCCTCTTTCTTTATTACCTGTTTCTCACCTCTATCTAAGATTCTCTTCACATGAATAGTACTTTTGCTATGTCATATGGAAAACACAAAGTGTATTTCATTTTTCTGAACTTAATCTTTATCCTAATTACATGAAAAGTCTTTCTATTTACAGGATTCTTCTTGTCTTATAATATATGCATATATTTTACACTTTATTTAGTGTGCTTTTATATGTATGCATGTATGTATGTCTTTTTATACACACATGTGGTATTCAGAAGACAACCAGCCAGAGAGAGTTGTTGGCTATCTCCTTTTACCATGTTGGCAGTGGGGAATTAACTCAAGTAGTCTGGCTTGATAGTGGATGCTGTTCCCATTTGAGCCACCAATGCCATTTGCAAGATTTTTCTTAAGAAAACAACTACATTCAAAAAACAAACAAATCAAACCCCAATAAACTTTGCTATAATTCAACATTTTGAAGGACTGAGGGCATTAAAAATTATAAATGACTTTATTTCATTTATATGCAAGTCTTATTATTTTACTTTTAGGGAAGAACATGATATTTAGGTACCAATTTGCATCTCATGTGTACAACTTACTGTTCAAACACAATAATCAAAACATAAAAGACAATGCCATCATTTTAACATATGGAAATTTCATCCATGTTTATACATTTGTGTAACTATTTTTCTCTAAGTATGAGATTATTCAATCAACATAACTGAAAACTTCTAATGACAATATGGAGAATTTCAAAGGGTTCTAAATGTCACCCCAATTTCAAAAGCTCTTTGAAATTTTAATGATTCAAGCTTTTTCCTTTAATAAAATTTCCATTGGTCTGGAAATTTTTAAAACAAATATACCCAGAGAATCATCCTTATTAATTGTTGTACAATTCAGTAACATCTAGAGGGTCATGCTGTTTTATTCACATAAACAATTTTACTTCCACCTAATTGCATAATCTTCCCTAGTTGCTGACTGTTACTGAAACTTTAAATTTATGCAATGCCATTGCACATAGCTTCTTTTTAAATGCTAAAAGAGACCTTGCAATTTTATTGTAACAGAGAAACTTTCTCACACAACAAGACCTGGACATATCATCACAACAGATCTGTATGTGTGAGTGTTGTTTTCCTGCTACCACCTTGCCTAAGAGCTACAGGACAATATTTTAAAGTAATTTATGGGAAGAAACAATTTGCTTCAGCTTACAGGTTGGAACTCATAGTTGAGAGAAGTAATGGCAGGAATCGAAGTAAGAACTTGAAGCAGATATCATAGAGGAATGCGGTTTGCTAGTTCACTCACAGACACAGGCTTAGATAGCTTTCTAATGCATCTTAGGACTGTGTACAAAAGGAATAACATCACCCACATAAGCCTTGGCACTTAAATATCAATTAATAATCAAAATGACCAACCACAGACACATACGTAAAAGCCAATCTGATTTGGGCAATATTACCCCTTAAAGAGTTTACTAGGCTGTGTAAAATTGACAGGTAAAGCAAAGTAAGATAGACAAAAATTAAGAAAAACAAATATAATAGGATTTTATAGTAGTGAGATACCAATCTCCTGTAAATACAGTGACCATATAATTTATCTCCCAAAATATGAGCAATTTTATATGAAAACATTATCTTTCATAATCTACTTATCAACGAAGATCTTCAACACTCTTCACCATCCATCCACAACATCTTCACTCAACATTATTCATAACAGTGTTCTGGATGTTTGTAGAGGTATAATTCCTCTATGTACCAAGTGTAGGATATTATCCCAGAATGAATGGGTAATGTGTCTGTTGTCTAATCATAGGACACTGTAAGCAGTTGAGGGAGATGTTCTATCCCTAAAGACATTTCGCTCAGAAACTGTACATTCTCAGAACCTGTGAATTGCAAGTAATGATGTCCCAGAGATGCTACAATCAAGACTGAAGTCCCAGAAACACAGGACCAGTGCATACAGTATCTAAAAACTGGTTATCACACTTCAAACTGTGTAGCAAACAAATTTAGTCATGAACTAATTCTTAGAATTACATGTATAATGCAGTTCTGGAGTACTTGAATTTGCCATACAACATCAGTAAGATTAAATATTTGGAAAGCCAATCTACTTATTAGAAGTAGTTCTGTGTGAAGATAAAAATAACTAACTCATGAATTGTGCTATGGTTACCAAAGTCTAGTTTTGGCTTAGTTTCCTATAAAAGGAGGCTAGAAGATCCTTTGTTATTGTACTTTAAGAATTAAAGTTACATTTCATGCAGTCATTAATTCACTTAGAAATTACTGGGGTAATATAGTCTTTCTTTTCCTCATGAAACTGTCTTAATTACTTTTCAATTGCTGTAATGAAACACTATAACCAAGACAACTTATAAAATAGAAACACATTTAATTTGGAGCTTAGAGTTCCATGATCATCATGGCAGGAAGTATGGCAGGAAGCATAGCAGGAGGCAGGCAGTCATGGTACCACGCAGCACCTGAAAACTCACATCTGACGCATAAGCATGTGTTGACTGTTGGGCGTTGGTAATAGGGCATCGTTCTTGCTTTTGAAACCTCAAAGTCTATGCCCTGTGACACACTTCCTCTAAGACAGTCATGCCTCCTAATCCTTCCCAAACAGTTCTACCAACTGGGAACCAAGCATTCAAATATATGCAAACCACTACTGAAATCATGCCAGTGCTCATATCAGTCAAGGTCTTTTTTTTTGCAATATTTATAATAGATTTTTATTTGCCTATATTATTTAACATTTTCCTAGATTATAAGATCCTTAAAGGTATATTTTAAGTAAATTATATAAAAATAATGCTTTAAATCCATAAAATGATTCTTTTCTCTATTAACAGGTAAACATGTAGGTTTATTAAATGCACAGGTTCTGTGAGACTATTTTAGTAATTAGCCATCTGAAATGTGTAGTAGTTCTGTAAAGCTATCTCCTGTTACAATATATTAGTTATAGCATGAATAGAGAGAACTGATAATGAGGTATAGATTCCTTTGATACCATCTTGATCAGGATTAGAGGCCAGATTTGGCATCTTTTCAATGCACATCATGTGTTTAATGGAAGGTTTCTTATTTTTTTCTTTTTTATTGACTTTTATTGAGCCCTACAGCTTTCTTTGCTCCCATCCCTGACCCTCCCTCCCCTCCCATTCAACCCTCTCCCAAGGTCCCCATGCTCCAAATTTACTCAGGAGATCTTGTCTTTTTCTATTACCCATGTAGGTTAGATTTGTGTAGAGTTTCTTACTTTTTTTTACTTTTTAATTGATTTTATTGAGCCCTACATTTTCTCTGCTCCCCTCCCTTCTTCTCCCCTCCCCTTCAACCATATCCCAAGGTCCCGATGCTTCCAATTTACTTAGGAGATCTTGTCTTTTCCTACTTTCTATGTAGATTAGATTTATGTAAGTCCCTCTTAGTGTCCTCATTGTCGTCTAAATTCTCTGTGATTGTGGTTTGTAAGCTGGTTTTCTTTGCTTTATGTTTAGAAACCACCTATGAATTAGTATATGCGATAATTGTCTTTCTGTGTTTGAATTACCTCACTCAAAATAATGTTTTCTAGCTCCATCCATTTTCCTGAAAAATTCAAGATGTCGTTATTTTTTTCTGATGTGTAGTACTCTATTTTGTAAATATACCGCATTTTCTTTATCCATTTTTTGGTCAAGGGGCATTTAGGTTATTTCCAGGTTCTGACTATGACAAAAAAATGCTGCTATGAACATAGTTGAGCACATGTCCTTGTGGCACAATTGAGAGCACCCTTTGGATATATACCCCAAAGTGATATTACTGGGTCTTGAGGAAGGTTCTTTCCTAATTTTCTGAGAAATCACCACACTAACTTCCAAAGGAGTTGTACCAGCTAGAACTCCCACCAGCAACACAGAAATGTTCCCTTTCCACAAAGTCCCTCCTACATAAGTTGTCATTAGTGGTTTTGATTTTGGCTAGTCTTACAGGTTAAGATGAAATCTCAGAGTTGTTTTGATTTGCATTTCTCTGATGACTAAGGATGTTGAACATTTCCTTA
>LOEQ01009502.1:4405-20434 GCA_001685075.1 Bramus lutescens
TTTGAAGAGACAATACACTAAATGTCAAACTCATGGAGTTTTTAATTATTAGAGTGAAGAAAAATTTGTAGCACTAATAATAAAATCTCAGAGATGGAAATTGGGTTTCAACCCCAAAACTAGAAAAGTAAAGCAGTTAAGTCACTGGAGAAGTCTTACCTCTATGGAGGCTGGGGGACCACAGCTAAGTGGATTAAGCCTCTCTCTCCGCCAGTTTTATATTTCCTCTAGTGCTAGGATTAAATGCTTGGCTTCCTAGTACTGGATTTAAAGGTGTAGGCCACCATTACCTGGATTTGTTTCTTCACTGATCTTTTGTAGCCCAGGGTAGCCTTGAACTCACAGAGATCCATCTGCTTTTGTCTCCCAAATCCTGGGATTAAAGGTGTATGTCACCATTATCTGACCTCTAGTGGCTTTAACTTTGCCTCTGGTCATTAGGCAAGATTTATTTATTAAAATACAAATAATATATCACTATAAAATTGATAGTTCATAGGGGATAAATAGTTTGCTATCACTGAGCACCTGATTTTAACATATTTTTCATCTTCTACCTCAAGTGAATAATAACTAACCAAAAAATTATAAATTAAATTAAAATTATAAAGTTATAAAACAGTAAAATTTCATTTCGTACCCATTAATTTATGTTTTATCATGATATATTTTGCTGTTGTAGGCATAAAAGAATTTATCTTTCCCTTCTAGAGCATTGATATAAAATCTGAAATAAACTCACACAGATAAAAAGGGGGAAGCAAATAAGCATCACATCATAGCAGCACTGAATAAAAATGAGTGCCCATGAGTGAGTCAGAAATTTAAATGCCTTCTTTGAAGGAATGAGGGATGTGGAGAAAGTAGAATGTTTTAGAGGTGTTATATGGCCATAAAGAATAGCAGTTTTTCTAAGCTTTAGATATGGCCTCAAACCTAGTATTCCTTCTTATTGAATATATCTGCCTTTCCCAACTGATAAGATCTCAGGGAAGAAATTTAGGACAATCAAATGCTACCTGGAGGCACTGTCATTTAAGGGAAACAAGGAATCTAGAGAAATCCATTCTCTGACCTTACTGCTTGCTCTCTTTGGAGTCCAGAGCAGTTCATTTCAAGGTGTCATTTGCCAAACTCCAACAATATCTTTAGAATTTTCAAAATGACAAATGAAATTTTATTTATCATTACATTTCAACTATTATGTTTGCCTGCAGTTTTATGTGCCAGAGTTTTTCATAGATGAATCTAAAGGTGCTATCTACAAAAGGTTTCAACAACTCCAGAATCTGAGTCGCTTGTTATTGAAGCAGAAAAGAATTTTATGCCCTCATCTTTCTACCCATTTATGTATAAACTTTCTGATCTTTGGTTTGGTCAATAACTCTCCAATATCCATTGAATTCCTAAGATCAAGAACTGAACTGGAAGTTGAAGATGCACCAAGAACTCCAACTACTTGTTGTCATGGATATTGCATTTTGGGTGGGACAGTGTCATCCAATAACATAAACAAATTACATGAAAAATACACTAGAAATAATAAATATGAAAAAGAGTATAATAGGCTATGGCATAATAGATTTGATTCTGGGTAGGAGAAAATAATTAGAATATGTAGCCAAATAAGATCTTTGTGATGGGTGACATTTCAGTTAATATTTAATTGAAACAGAAGTAGTTTACTTGTATTCACAGTGGAACAATGATGTGAGGTTTCCCACTGTATGCTGTGATTACTGTTGATAAATAAAGGAACTGCTTTGGGCCTATATCTCTGCTATAGAACAGAGCTAGGTGGGGAAAACTAAGATGAACTCCCAGATAAAGGAGGCAGAGTCAGGGAGAAGCCATGGAGCCTCAGAGACAGAGGCACTGAAACTTTGCTGATAGGCTACAGCCTTGTGGCAATAAACAGATTAATGGAGATGGGTTAAATTAAGATATAAGTGTTAGCCAATAGGAAGCTAGAGCTAATAGACAAGCAGTGTTTTAATTTATACAGTTTCTATATGATTATTTTGGGGCAAAGCTGCTGGGAACTAATTAGTGGCCTTCTCCTACAGAATGACATTAAGTAGTATGACATTTAGCATTAACTACTTTCAAACCAATTATCTGATCCAGTGACCCATTAAGTATGGTCTACTTGACTAGGTCACTTGCCACCAACTCAGTCCTATTTATCTTCCTTTTTTATGTCTACAGGTTTCTGTGGAACCAGATTTAATTCTCTTATAAAAATGATTATGATTATATTCTCTTAAAAATTCAAACCCTTTTTCTATTTTCTGTATTTCTTCAAATATTTCATTAATTTATTCCTTGACAATTTCATATCTGTATCTATTCCACCCATCCCACTAACCCATTTTCTTCCTCACATAAGTCTGCATCCCACTTTTGGGTCTGATTTCTTTCATTTTTTTGCCTTGTGATCCATTGGTTTTAACTAAGTTTACTTACCTGACATGGATATCACTCCATCTATTAGAATATGAGTAACTCATTTGTGGCTGCATTATTGTGGACAATGACTTTCTTTCCACTAGTAGCCCTTAAGTAGCATTAGTTCCCCTGGAGAGATCAATATCCGATGAGCTTCTATTCCATTTCTGCTTGAATGTTTACTGGCTCAGTCTTTCACAGGTTCTGTGCAAAGACTGGTTTGCTGTTGTGAGCTTATGGCTACCATTGTCATGTTGTGCCCACAAGACAGCAGTTTAAGCTTCTTCTATTGTTTGGATCTTAGATTTTTTTTTTTTGCTTCCTCCTTCTCCATGATGTATCCAAAGTCTTGAAGGGAGGTTGATTTGGGATTCTTTTTTTAATGCTGGACACTCAACAGTCAATTGTTCTCAGCCCTTTCACTGGCCATGATTCTCTGCACCATCTGTCATTTACTGCAAAGACATGTTTCTTTACTCAAGGCTGATCACAGTACTATGGGTATTAAAATTAATATTTAAAGAAGCAATTTAACAACATGTCCATTTATCATACCAAGAGTTCATCCCTAGGGCCTTTGACATCCCCCACAATTGGCCTTAGGTCAGGTCCACAGTATTAGGGATGAACAATCTCCCATTGACCATGCCCTAGATCAAAACAGAAATCAGTTTGCTATCCCAGTAACAGTTAATGTCATTATAAATATTGCTTTACTGAGAGTTTGAAATGGTAGTTTGTAAATCCTAAATCTTAGTGACAACCTTTCCTAATTTTTTTCTGCTAGCTGTCTGTGTAGCAGCTTCTAGAATAATGAAGACTATGAGGAGGAATAGAAGCATCCAGTCAACTCCAGCATGGTTTCTCTGTATTCTGCCATTAACATATGTGGTGTCTTCAACAATGGGTCTGTACCATACAGGTGTGGAAGACAATCAATTGCAGTGGACATGCTTGTATAGTTTCAGTGACTTTTTGGTCTTCTTCAGCCAACAACTCTTGAGAGGTATCTCACTTTTGGCACCAGGTTGTATCCTGACTTCTAATCCATCATCCAATCAAATCACTGTCTAAATCTTGCAGTCACTAGAATTCCCTTCTTTAATTTTTATAACATGTATAGCCTACCATCTTCAACCTCCTTAGAGCCTCTGCCACTGTTATTCACAATGGTCTTTTTCCCACTTCAAGGCCTTTCTACAGATTTTCCAGTTTAAACAAACAAATATGAAAATTTGAAGTTATGATCCACATGTGAGAAGAGCATGCAATATTTGACTGTCTGGGCCTGACTTACCTCACTCAGAATAACTTTACTAGTTTTGCCTATTTTCTTGTACATATAATTTAATTCTTGCTCATAGATGAATAAAATTCCATTGTGAATATATACGACATTGTGATAATATTTCAGAGAAAGGAGCCTAACCATGTTGTAAGTTTCCCCAAATTTTATTGCTGTACAGTAGCATATCGAGCCATTAACTCTATAGACTACTGTAGAGTAGACAGATGGTTGCCCATAAAAACTCTATCTATAATGTGTTAGAGATCAGTCAGAAGGTCCAATCCATGTACCCATGGACCTATCAAGAATCTTGGCATTTCACAATGAGTTGACCTACAGTGTCACAGAGGAATAATTTGAATGACTCTGTCATTTGTCCCTGTTTTTGGTAATAGCCAAAGAGTATTTTCTGATTGATTGTCTTAATATAGAGTAACCCTCAAAGAAGCCAAAGAGCCATCCCTGTATGGTCTACTTTGTCCCCCAGAAGAAAATCTGCTTTCCTATGCTTTACTGACTTAGGCCCTGAGGAGCAGATGTATGACCCCACTCAGCTCTCCCCTCAGGTGGGCAGAATCTGCTACAAATTGTTCCCTGGCAGTCTTGTTAATTCACATGAAAACCTAGAGTTCACTGTCAAGGTTCTCACCCTGATAATGAGCACTTGATGTAGTCTACCCAATCTGGTAGATAATGCAATTCATCAAAACTAAGAGGTACATTATATCTACAGGAAGTACATCATGGCCATAACTGCCAGCAAATGTTGCCCAACCAAAGACACTGCATCCTAGTTAGGTAATGTAGGCCTAGTTAGATAATGTAGGTAATGCAACCTAGTTAGGCCATTGAGTAACCACTGTACTCAAAGAAACACAAAGAATACGCCAGCAACAGTCTTAAACCCAAGGGCACAGCAGCAAGAATCTCACATTCAGAGGCATGACTTATGAGGGTGTGCCTTTCCTGTCCTTTTCAGTGCATTTTTTTATTATTTTCATAATAAAATTCACATGATGTGGTCTCCCACCTGGCTCCTGCGGCACTTGATAAATTAGATGAATAAACAAATAGCTGTCAAGCTATATGTCTCTGTAGTGATATAATGAGTGGATAATCTTAACCTTGAGGATCAGTAGAGTATCTTACCTTATAAAACTGGGAGAATGAACTGTTCAACTTTATGTAAAACAAACAACCAAACAAACAATCAAAAACTCAGAGGTTAGACAAAACACAATGATGTGATACCCTCAATGGAAAACAAGAATTCTCTAGTAACAGGTCACAAAGCAAGGGGAGTTGATAGCTTGCCTGGAAAAAAAATCCAAAGAATGATATAAAAAACCAAGAAGATATAAAAAGCAGAGATTCAATGAAATATAGATGGTTTATGACATGAATGAGGAAGCTATTATATATATATTATATACATATATATATANGGGGGGACTTAAAAAAAGCTCAGAGCAGGGGCAGAGAAATGACTCAGTGGTTAAGAGTGCTGACTGTTCTTCCAGATAACCCAGGTAGAGTGCCAACACCAACATGATGTGCCATAACTCTCTGTAACCTCCAGTTCCAGGACATCTGATAACCTCTTCTGCCCTCTAAAGTTACCAGGCAAACATGTGATACCTTTTGTCACACAGATATACAAGCGGCAATCACCATCATGACTGCTCAATCATGAGCTTAACAAGGACATCAATAGTAGACATGACTAAGTGACCAGGAGAAAGCCCATGAGTTCTGAATGCTACACAATGAACTACAAGCAACTAAGGAATCCCTGACATGGTAAAAAATAGTCTCCCCCAGGAGAGACTACAGCAGTTGCTTATCCAATACCATATAATCTGAAGATATACATACAAGTAACATCATACAGACTAAACAGGTTGTATTCATGTGTTTTGGAATACATGTAAATATATGTATTAACATAAATTAAAGAAAAAAGGTCATGAATCTGAAAGAGAGCTACAGTAATGTAAGGATGGTCTGGATGGAGGAAAGAAGAGGGAGACATCAGATGGTAGTGGTCCATGCCTTTAATCATAGTACTAGGGAGGCAAAGACAGGTAGGTAGATCTCTGTGAGTTCAAGGCCAGTTTGATCTACAGAATGAGTTCCAGGACAGGCTCCAAAGTTACAGAAAAAGTCTGTCTCAAAAAAACAAACATAAAAAATAAAGAGAAGTGATAAATGATTTAATTATAATATAACTTCAAAAATAAAATAAATGATTAAACAGAATAAAATGTCGTATATGGACAAAGATGCATAGAGAGCCCCATTAGTTGTATGATAATTTGATAAAAATAAAATAAAAAGAAGTAAAAAATAATCCTAGGAGAAACTGTGCTAGAGCACTGGGGAGAGGTAGAAGAAATAAACAAGTCTGTATTTTTTTGCCCCATTTTCTTACAAACTTTAAATGCTTCACAAAAACTACAGTCTGTTTTTAAAAGGGAAGAATCATGTGCACAAGGGGTTGAGGAAATTTTGTGACTACTTTTGTACCTAAGTGTGTGGAGCATATGCAGACCTAACTCTTTTGTACCTAAGTGTGTGGAGCATATGCAGACCTAACTCTCCAGACTCAGCCCCTGGTTACCTGGTCCAGAAGCCCAGATACTACCAATAGCTCTTCTGAATAGAGATGCATCTTAATGTCCTGCCTGGTCTCTACCTCTGGGGATTTCACACCCCATTTTGGTGAATAGCAAAGTTCTTTTCATCTCCTAACCAGACCTTTTTCCCCTGTGAATGTTCTTAGACCCCTTTATTCTCTAAAAGCCCCTTATTCTGTGGTTAGAAAGTCCTGCGTGATAGTGACTATTACTTATCCTGATTGCATTTTGCTTATAATTAGTTCTCTTAACAATTTTTGAGAAAGGGTCTTGCTACACAGCCCAGGGTTGGAAGTAAGCTCACAGTCCTCGGCCTGAAACCCTTGTGCATTGTGAACCACTGTGCTCTGCTTTGCATATGCCTCCAGCTGAAAGCCAGTCCTAGATCTTGATTTCTATTGATTCTGTTTATTGCCAAGCATGGTGTAAGTCACAAAACTGGAACAGAATGAATGTCTTAGAAAGAGCAATTAAATGCAAAGGGATATAAAGATGTAGACATTGTAAACTGACTGTCTCCCTCCCCCCACCCCCGGTCTGTTTGTATTTTCTACTCTTCACTTGTCTTCAACCAGTGCAAATGTTCCAAATGCCACTTATTTGTAAAAAAAACAAAAAACAAAAAACAAAAAAAAACGAAAAGGCATTGTATAAAGAAAGAGGTCATTAAATCGCACAAATGATATCAACAGTAAATGGTTTCACATAGTATATGGTAGAAGCAGGAATCAGATCTATTGCCTTATTGATTACGGCATTTCACTTATGGCTTGTGGTAAATGATAAATACATTTGAATTATTAGAAAGTAGGACAAGAGCCTTCTAATGCAAATGATGATGTTAATCTTATAAATGTTGTGTTAGACTTAGTCCACAGGAATGTGATGGTCAACACTGTAGCATTTCAGATACATTTTTTCGTATTAGTGTGACAATGAGTAACAGCGAGGGGTTTAAGTTTCTCATTTTAATTGATAAGCAGATCACTTTCTGCCAAGTATTGAGTTCTAATGGCCCAAGGTCTGCTCACTTTTGCAACATCATCTGTGTGCAACTGAAATAAAATGATCAATTTGTCTCTTAAGCACAGCATCTGTGTTTTGAGGACAAGTTGAGAATGGAAGTAAAAATCAATTTCATGGATGGAATCTCAGAGGGGTGCAGGCTCTTTACCTTCATGAAAGTTCTCATCTCTGAACAGAAGGTAGCTTTCAGGGGGAGAAATGATACAGACATGTAAGTGTGTTACCTGGCCTGTGGTGCAGCTTTAATTGAATAATAGTAATTGATGGAACTGAATGCAAAACTAGAGCTGGCAGCAGAAAAACACACAGTGACCTAAGAAGAGGTGTATCTACTATCTACTCAACCTTATTCAATAGAGGAAGGAAAGACACCATTTAATCATTTCACTTAGTGACAAGCTGGGCTGTGTTAGAACCATGAGGGAAAAATCTCCTTCGATGAGAGTCTTTTCCCTCTTCTAGTCTAGGAAATGGCTTCCAAAATTATTCCCTGAGCTTTGTAATATGTACAAGTTCATACAAGTATCTGGAGTATAGTCCTTAGTGAGGGTTCACTTTTAAAATAACCTTCCAGAACACACACACACACACACACACATACACACACACATCCATATGTACATGCATTTATATGTATGTATATATGATCAAAATATATGATGAATATAACCCTACAGGAAATAATCTGTGTTAATATGATTAATAATAAATGAACAAGACCAGTGTATATATATATGTATATATATATATATATACAGTCAAATGAAAAGCAGTATCCCAGATGACAATTCTACCCAGTAAGACACGTTCATTCTCAATGATGAGATGAAAAGTTGTATAAAGCTCCAAAGATCCATTAAAAATATTTTCTCCTTTATTTAATTTCAATAATGAATCCAACACTCAGTAGATACCTTCCTTGACCAACACCATCAGATCACACACAACTGTACCTGCATCCAACACTATACATAGATGAAGTCACTGACTTCAACCTCAGGAGTGAAAAGGTAAAATTCTTCATGACTTGAGTCATACTTTCAAAAATTACTTTATTTTAAAGGACCCCATCTTTACATAATGTCTGGGATACAGAAGTATGACCAAAAACTTTGCTGTTGCTACTGCTGCTTTATGTTATTCTTCTATTAGAGAGGCTGTTATTGGCCTCCAAGGTAACAGCTAGCCTGGGTGCTAAAACTTACATAGTATGGTCAAGTATGGTGAGCCAGCCTTGCAAGGAGGGCTGTAAATAGGGTTATAATATTTAACCTCTTTGGATTCTTACAAGAAGTTAATGCTAAATATCTAGGGAAGAATAGGTGACAAATAAATGTCAATGACTTTTGTCATTTACTGATAAATCTCTACTGTAGGAATCTTCAGTCTACACAAGAGGACACTACGCTTGAACAAGTGGGCTGTAGCCCCAGACATCACTTCCTACTCTGAGTGATTGATGGGCACTCATTATCTCCTCCCAAGCAGCAGCTGCTGTCGATGGCCACACAAGTGTTCCCTGGAATGTGCTGTTAGCAGATAGGGATACCGTATTGCCCACAGTCAACTGACCGTTTCTCGGCAGAAGAGAAGAAGCTCAAATCAAATGCCTGAACTGATGCCGGCAGCCTATTTAGGATGTTTTCTGACTGGATACATATGGTCACATCCTTAACTGGTCCATTTCCTGCAGTTTCATGAATTCACACAGCCCTAAAAAGCCCATCATTACAACTGTATACCAAATGTCCTAGCATTTGTGTTTATCTAGAAAGCCAATGATAATCTTAATGCTCAGATTTTCTCATAAGAAATTTCCAGTCATCCTCAAGATTTAAAGTATTGACATTTATCTCTACTATTTAGTCACAATATTGTAAAGCATCATAATTTGAATCTTGTCTTCCCAAGAGGGAGAGTGATCTTTGAGGCATAATACAACTTTTGGATATGGGTTTTACAGTGTGATATGGTCTGTGTTGTCTGTGTGGGTTTATGCCATTTAAGACTCACGTCCCTTAATTCTAACATAGCAGTAGTAACCCAAAGTAACAGCAAAGGATAATTTCAGTTTCAGCAACAGCACTAGTGGAGAATGGCTCACATATAACTTATGCACAGTGCTGTTTAACATTCTGCTACCCATAGAGACTTGCTTAGTGTATTTTCTGGATATACCTTCAGCATGAATTGTTACTCTACCTTTGGCCTGTTTTTCTTCTGTCTCTTTCCCAGCCCCTCCCACTGCTTGGTGCTACCTTCAGTAAACTTTACACAACTTTAGAGGAACAGTAGTTATGGAAATAATTTAAGCCATATAATGATGCTTGGGGGAAGAACACAGGAAGAACGGCACCTCCCTGGGGAGGGGAGGTCACACGTGGAAATTTTCTGGTGACAGAGAAAAAAAAAAGGACAGGACATTTTCTGGATCCTACTGGTCTTTGTAAACCTGATTAAGCCCAGTGTGGCATGACAAAAGGAGAAGGGGGACTGATTGCTGTTGGCTTCACCTGCTGAGGGTTTGAGATTACAGAGGAGTCAGGATTTGATGGATAGTATGACATCACCATGATGTGGGATTCCCCTCTGTATGCTGTGAATACCATTGGTGAATAAAGAAACTGCCTTGGCCTGTTGATAGGGCAGGGTAGAACTAGGCGTGGAAAACTAAACTGAATGCTGGGAGAAAGGAGGCAGAGTCAAGGAAAAGCCATGGAGCTGCAGCCAGAGACAGACAAGTTAGAACCTTGCCTGTAGGCCACGAGCCTTATGGTAAAATATAAAATACTGGAAATGGGTTAATACTAGATGTAAGAGCTAGCTAGTAGTGCACTTAAGTGATTGGCCAAGCAGTGATTTAAATAATACAGTTTCTGTGTTTATTTTGGGAGTCTGGGCAGCCAGGAAAACAAACAAGTGGCCTCCTACTACATCACCACTTATCCTAAATACAGAGCTCATTTTAGCAGAAAATTTCTGCTGCAGCCAGCACAGCCTGGATAGCCAAGACTGGCAGGGGGTGCCGAGATTGAGACACGGAGGCTTCTTTTCAGGTGGAAGAACAGCAACATTTATTTTGTCCAGCAACCTTTTATACCTCTACTCCTTCTGTGGAGACTGATTGGCCAGAAAGAACACAAACATCCTTGTCAATTTCAGACCACAAAAAAGTTCTGCTGTCAGTCAGGGGGAGTGAGGGCAGCTGGATCACAACAATTTCTGTCCCTGCAGCAGAAGAATTGGGAGTTAAGCATACCCAGGGCAGCCAGAGAGCCTGTAAAATCAATAAACTGCTAGACAGCCTGGAAACTCATGTGAGAACAGTGGGAGCAGTCCTTCCCCAACAGAGCACACAGAAGCCTTTTGTATTCCAGGGGGAGGGGGAGGCTATATAGTCACTCTACAGAGAGAACAACATTGGGGACAGCTGTTACAGGCGTGTCACAGCATCCTCTTATTGTCTCCGTTTATGGAGTTCTTCTTTTAGAATGCTTCACAGGTTTTGATTTGTCACTTGTCTTTATGAGTATTGTTTGATCAGAAATGGAACTTTTTTCACCAAAGTTTAGGACCGGGATGGGCTAGTGGTGAGCTAGAGGAAGCCCTGATCATGGAAGCTAGAATGTGCTTTCCTTTGGCTCTGCTATAGATTCCTCCCTGTGTCTGGTTAGGGAAGAACTCTGAATAGCTGCTTGAACACGATTTTCCTGCCGTCTCAGTTATTTCAGAAATGCCACCTTGCAAAAGCTAAAAAATTGGGGCCCTCTCTCACGGGCATAGGCTTTGTTCTGGCTTTGTTTTGTGAGTTTTATGTGCTAAATAGATTCTCATAAAAAGTAAACTGAAGCTAGAAGATTAGATGCCAGTCATTTCACACAAATGTTTGAAGAGTAGATGTGTGATAGTCATTTCTAATTATTTAGAATAACATGTNTGTGGGATTCCCCTCTGTATGCTGTGAATACCATTGGTGAATAAAGAAACTGCCTTGGCCTGTTGATAGGGCAGGGTAGAACTAGGCGTGGAAAACTAAACTGAATGCTGGGAGAAAGGAGGCAGAGTCAAGGAAAAGCCATGGAGCTGCAGCCAGAGACAGACAAGTTAGAACCTTGCCTGTAGGCCACGAGCCTTATGGTAAAATATAAAATACTGGAAATGGGTTAATACTAGATGTAAGAGCTAGCTAGTAGTGCACTTAAGTGATTGGCCAAGCAGTGATTTAAATAATACAGTTTCTGTGTTTATTTTGGGAGTCTGGGCAGCCAGGAAAACAAACAAGTGGCCTCCTACTACATCACCACTTATCCTAAATACAGAGCTCATTTTAGCAGAAAATTTCTGCTGCAGCCAGCACAGCCTGGATAGCCAAGACTGGCAGGGGGTGCCGAGATTGAGACACGGAGGCTTCTTTTCAGGTGGAAGAACAGCAACATTTATTTTGTCCAGCAACCTTTTATACCTCTACTCCTTCTGTGGAGACTGATTGGCCAGAAAGAACACAAACATCCTTGTCAATTTCAGACCACAAAAAAGTTCTGCTGTCAGTCAGGGGGAGTGAGGGCAGCTGGATCACAACAATTTCTGTCCCTGCAGCAGAAGAATTGGGAGTTAAGCATACCCAGGGCAGCCAGAGAGCCTGTAAAATCAATAAACTGCTAGACAGCCTGGAAACTCATGTGAGAACAGTGGGAGCAGTCCTTCCCCAACAGAGCACACAGAAGCCTTTTGTATTCCAGGGGGAGGGGGAGGCTATATAGTCACTCTACAGAGAGAACAACATTGGGGACAGCTGTTACAGGCGTGTCACAGCATCCTCTTATTGTCTCCGTTTATGGAGTTCTTCTTTTAGAATGCTTCACAGGTTTTGATTTGTCACTTGTCTTTATGAGTATTGTTTGATCAGAAATGGAACTTTTTTCACCAAAGTTTAGGACCGGGATGGGCTAGTGGTGAGCTAGAGGAAGCCCTGATCATGGAAGCTAGAATGTGCTTTCCTTTGGCTCTGCTATAGATTCCTCCCTGTGTCTGGTTAGGGAAGAACTCTGAATAGCTGCTTGAACACGATTTTCCTGCCGTCTCAGTTATTTCAGAAATGCCACCTTGCAAAAGCTAAAAAATTGGGGCCCTCTCTCACGGGCATAGGCTTTGTTCTGGCTTTGTTTTGTGAGTTTTATGTGCTAAATAGATTCTCATAAAAAGTAAACTGAAGCTAGAAGATTAGATGCCAGTCATTTCACACAAATGTTTGAAGAGTAGATGTGTGATAGTCATTTCTAATTATTTAGAATAACATGTGGCTCCTTCCTCCTAAGGAATTTTTGATTTTGGAGTACTTTGGAAGACTACAGCTATTTAGCACAGTTTGTGTATTTAAAAATTGAGGCAAAATGATATGAGAAGAAGCAATCGCACTTTCTTTTTAAGTTCATTTGACCTACTTTTACATTGTTGAATCTTGATGTTACCAACAGTGAATACCTCCCTGTTTTAGTTGAATTCTATTTACTTAGTTAAAAGTTAATTTCAAGGTTTAAGTTGAAAGTAATTGATGACCACCAGCAGATTCTATGAGCCTTAAAATCAGCTTAGGCCGGAGAAAGAAATCCATACATGAAGGAAATGCCCCAGCTTATTCTAGTGCACAATCCTATAAAACATAAAAATATTTTTTAATATTTAAAGTCTGTGCTTTTAGGGAAAAAGAGGATAACTACTGGGTGTGATCAAGTAAATAGAAACTGTCAAGTAAAAGCATTTACAATAATTCTGTTTTTCTTGGTAATGAGATCATAGAGACTAATGGTCACTTAATGGAAACACAGCATTAAGAAGAAACTAAAGGTTCCAAGATTATCCTCTTCAGGAAGTTCGTGAGTCCCAAGAACCACAGAAATGTGTATAAAACTTGTGTATATGTGCATATATTATGATTCTGTTGTTATAAATTAAAGAAATGGAGCCAGACCAGTTTATGGCAAAGGAAATTTGAATAAATTATAGGTGGAAACATAGGGATCTTGGGGATCTGTGGAGCCTGGAGTGACCAACAATAAAGAAAATAAGCAAACTGTAGCTTGCTCTCTTCCTTTGGTGGGCACTGTGTAGTTTTACACAGTCAGTCAGCATCTTCACATGGATACCTTGACTCAGATGTTTACATAACCTGTAGTAGAAAGAAAAAGAAATGAATTTCTTTCTCTCTTCCCAAGTCAAAAGATCCTGGATTAGAAGTGTTTTCTGTGGCCAGAGCTATCTGGGATGAAAGAGATGATCACTTGCATAATGGATAATGGGAAGTAGAAATGACTCATAAAAACATAAAAGCATCCAAGCTTGGCAGTACACATCTGTGATCTCTAATATTAGGGCAGTTGAGGCAGAAAGATAGCAAATTTGGAATGCCTGGGCTACATCATTAGTTCAAGGCTAACTTACAAAAAAAAATGTGAGTCCCTGTCTCAAAACAAAATCTAAAACAACAAGAAGGCTTTAGGATGTAACTCAGCACTCGAGTGCTTTTACAGCATGCTTGAGGTCCTAGGTTCATTCACAATGGTGTGAGGGGGAAAAGTAGTTCAGCATTGTTCCATGGAAACAAAATTCACACATAGGGGTATTTTGTGAGAATGCTCTTTCAAATTTTGAGGTATTGACATTTACTATAAGATGAAATAACACATACTATTTTTTTAACTGGGAGTTTAAAAGATACTCCATAGTGACAAAAACTTGTGATAGCAACCCAAGGTTTCTGTAATATGCAAGTGTTTGTTTTCCTCGGGTGTATGGTGATTTAAAAATCATGCAAAAGTGTGATTATGATAAACTTCAGATATCATTTCATGAATTATCAATATTAAATAAATCATTACTATTCTTATTGCATTGTTCAGAAGAATACTGAGGTTTAGAAGTTCTCAGAAGGCCCCTTAAAGATGGATAATGCTGTGAAATAAATTAAATAGATAATAAATAATTAAGCTCCACAAATATATGTGTTCTTTCTGCAGACAAGATTTGAAATGGTCAATGTCAAAAGGTTATTGTTAGAGAAAATACACTTGGTATATGTGATGATTAACATAATAGTGCAGTTGACTCCAATGTGCGGTCATTCCTTGTTGTGAAGGATTTTGATACCTGTAATTATATCTAAATAAGTAGATTAGAGAAAGTTGCAACTTACTTTCCATTGGGAGGCAAGATGTCATCTCAGAGGATCAAAGTTTTAAGAACAAAATGTAAGCTTTCTGCATAGGACAATCAGTGCTTCCTGGAGACAACAAAATAAAAACCTGCCCCAATTTCCACCCCACAGATACTGTTCTTCCCTGAATTAGCATCCTCCTAGCAATCTCTCCAGATGTTAGACCTATTAGCCCTCACAACTGCTGCTTATTACTATCACAGAAACAGTGAGGCCAGAACCTTTTAAAGGCAAGCCACATTTTACCTCATCATTTTGGAGGTTCTAGTACCATTAGTTGGTTCTGTTGCTCGTGAGGCAACACATCATAGTGGTTTTTACATAACAGACCAAAGGTGCACATAGAAATTTTCTGAATCAGGAAGAGGAAGAGATAAATTGAGGAGAGAAAGAGAGATGCTGTAGGAATTCCTACAGCCAGTAGCATTTAAGTTACCCTCCCCCTTGGGTGTGGCCTCTTATACTATATGTGCTGATGAAAAGAGCTGGTCCAGCCTCTCTTCTGGCTGTGAGATTCGGTTCATGTTCCCCATTTGTGCAGAAGATTGTGATCTGTGAGTCCACCCTTAAATAAATAACCTTTTATTATACTCAATTCTAAGCTAGTGTGGGATTTCTCTTTAGTGTTCTTCAGAGAGACAGGTAGCAAGGGAGGGAGAGAAGCTACGATCCCACAATCCATTGAGGGCATACCCCATTAGGTGAGAATCTCATCTAAACACCACCTCTTAAAAATATCACTTCTCCATCATATTATTATGGAAATAAGACCTCTTGGCGGTGTATACTATATATCTCTCAAAAATCTCCGATAAGACAAAGTATAAGAAGCAAAATATCTAAGTGAAGAAAGTATCAAATACCCAAGATAATAGTGGGTAAAGGTTATATTAACAGTAAAATAAAATCAAAAGATATAGCGAAATTAAGAAATATTTCTTATACATTAAAATAGAAGGAATAAATATTAAATTACTTGGCAATACTCGGTTTAACTAAGCTAAACAAAAAAGTTATTATCTGAAATATGAACTTTATAATCATTCTTTTCTCTTAAACTTTGTCCACAAAAATGTCCCAGTAGCAATGAAAATCCATATGGTTTCTAAATAGGATTTTTTTTCAATGAAAATGCCCCCAGGATAGTGGTGAAGCAGCTGATTCCACAAGATTAGGACAGTAAATAAAAACATAAAAAGAATATAGACCTCTGATCATATTAGGAAATAAGGATGTATCTAGAATACATAAATAAGGATGTACTGGTTACATTGTACAAGAAAAAAATTACACTGAAAACTATTCCTTTTATTGTCTGAAATTCAGATAGTTAGAGCTTCAAAGTGAACAACTATAATGCCACTAAATGTAGTAATTGGGGAGAAGGCCTGCTTTTCGTCCGGCCCAGCTCCCGCACGGCT